>JPYR01000946.1:0-22006 GCA_000775305.1 Belgica antarctica
ACTGACGTCCCGCGATTCAGACCTGAGCGCGAGGAAGAATAAGAAAATTAAGCTTTGCCGAAATAGGAGAAACCCCCCCGGGCCGCGCCGCGGAGACGAATGCGCAAAGAATTGCGCCCGATCGTCCGCGAGAACACAGGAAAACCTTTTCAGTGCGCCGCACGGATCGCTTGCAGAGTCAACAGAGGCTGTCCCGACACGAGAACCAAGGATGTCCAACCACAGGGCATCCTCGGTGCAATGTAAATCCGTGCTCAACTGAGCCTCGGGCGTCCGATGCCAGTGCAAATGATCCTCGGGCGGCAATCGCGATGTAACGCTTCGCACTGCGCTGTCGCCCTCTCTGGCGAGGGAACTCAAGCACTCGCCAGGTGCTCTCGGCGCTTACACATTTACCCTTCAAGCTTATCTACTGCTCTACGATAACCCAGCGTGCCGAATCAGACCCAGATGACCGAATCAAATACTCTCTACTTTCCTTGAAGCCACCGTCAAACACAAACGTCGAACTTCGTCTATCGAGCCGGCCGCGTCATACCGGGTGACCATTGTCTTCGGGTGCTCTGCCCCGAGTACGCCCGCAATCGATCACACTCCAGCTTTAAAAGCAGCTCGCAGTGCTTGCACGATGTGGCAAGCTTGGAACGGCCAAAGGTCTTTCAAAAGTGTTTCCCGACCGCTTCAAAAAGTCGCACTCACAGGTTTGACCAACAGCGTTTGGAGCGAGTGGAATCCGTCCAAGATCCGGTGTCAGCACTTATTTACGCACTGAGTGGCGATCGGATCGCGCCGCTGAACGCTCGACTGAACGAGCGGAGCGGCGACCCGAACTGGTCTCTTACCTCTTGACATTCGAGTGTGTTAAAAAGTTGGAAAGAAATTTTGTTCTTTTTCGTTCTTTCGTCATGTTTCGCGCGCTCTTCTTTACTATCTCTAACGCTGCGATTGAACACACACTTCGAGTCGATCTTCCTCGACTGTCAACACTATCTACCTACAAATAACGCGAAAAACCTTGAAAAAAGTTCCGAGGAAAACTTTATGTTGTGTAAACTTGCAAAAAGCAATGAATGGGGGAAATTATCGGGGGACGAGTGACGGTGATGTCACAAGCGATGTTGAGCTTGGATGAGGAAATTATGAATGAAAATTTGTTCGAGAGGTTCAGTCGATTACCTCCTCAAGTCATCGAGCTGCAATTCTTTGAATTTCATGTGCAAAAGCTTGTAAATTCTTCATGACTAACGTCTTGGCCTTCCCCTTGTTGAATCACCGTGTCTGCGTTATCGACATTTTTATTTAAACAGTTTTGAACATTAATAAATTGAGTCATTGTTTATTGAGTCATTGACAAAGTGTTGCGGGGAGCCACCCACAGCGACTCGAATATATAAATTAAAGCATCACCGAAAGCAACGTTCACTAATTAGAGCACTTATGATTTAGGATATCGCGACTTGAAGTCGAAAGCTTTGGACGAAGTTATCGCACACGAAGATCAACGATGTTAATTTTGTTGGAGCTGATCTCGTAATGCACTGCCTCCATGAACTGGTCGCTGGGATGCGGGTGGAACCCGGTCTGTGTGCACTTCGAGATGAACTCGAGGCCGCTCGAGGTGAGTGAGAAGAAGCCCTGCTCGTCGTGCTTCGGCGAACACACGATTGCGATGGCCTAAAACGGAATCGCGTTAGACGAGCCAAGCGGAAAATCTCAGAGCTTACCTCAGCCATCATAATTTGGTATCCAGCTTGGGTGTGCAAGTCGACACTGCTTAGAAAAGCGGTCTGGCTTGGATGAGTGTGAATCCAACCCAGTGTAATGAGATTTAATTGATCTTGAATGTCAAATATTTCTTCTTCGTTCATCGTGTTGCACGAGTCCGACGTGCCGCTCTGCTTTGGCAAAATCACGTGCGTGACGAGAAGCTGGTTCTGCTTCAATTGGCCAGCAAGAATTCCACAAGTTTCGACGTTTCGAAAAGTGTTCGACTTCGCCACATCCAAGAACTTCTTCATTGTGTCTTCTGGGATTCTTACGGTTCTTAAAGAGCCCTCCATGAAGGAGTGCGAAGGCTTGACTGTACGGTCGAATGAAGGCCTCGTGCCCGGCAGCAATCCGGCGGACTTCTGTGGGTCTGTGTTCGGGAAATCGTTCGGGTACACGATCTTGTCAAGGTCGGACAGGTCCGGCGCTGTCGGCGCAACTGCTGGATTATAAGGCTTGACACTGCCGCCTCCCGATGACTTGTATTTGGCGTCTTCAATCTCCTGCAAAACAAAAACTTGAGAAAACTGCTCAAATGGAACCGGAATGCTTACTTTTCGCTTTGCTTCTTCGATGGCTCGTTTTCTCTCGTTCTCCTGGTCCTTTAAATACTGCTCGTACTCCTTCTCGTAGACCAGCATGAGTTTCTTCTTGAGAGACTCTGTGATGGGCATAATCTCTGCCAGTTTAATCCGGTGAGATTTTTTGACATCGGCGGGCACTTCCTTGACTTGTGGGTGTTTCACGATCTTTTCCACGAAAAGTGTCAAGTAGCGCATGAAGAGAATGTAGGCGCTGGGCAGTTCACCTTCTGAAAAGTACACCTTGGCTTGCCGGTAGATTTCGTTACCTGACCGGTAATATCTAAGCGCCGAGTGGAAAATCAGAGTTCAAATACGATGAATCATAATTTATTGTTTTTCACCTCATAATTGGTTGGTTTGGATCGACACTGACGTTGCTTCCTGAATTTATCAGCTGCTTGAACCTCTGACTTGGCTCCATGTCAGAGACAAGCTGGTTGAAATTATTGAAATCGGTCATTTCGGTGATTTAATGCGACTTAAACTTCGAGGCATGAAAAACTTTTCATTTTTGTTTTGGTCTGAGTTATCCGATTATCCGAAGAATCGTGTTGAGGTCGCGCATTTGGAATTTGAATCTAGAAAAACCGTTAAACTTTTAAGATTTCCTTTAAACAACAAGATTCTTGAATTAAAGCTTTAAGTTTGAGCATAGTTTCTTGCAAAATCATAATAAATAAATTACAAAAGAACTTTTAAGGGAATATTAAAAGTTCCATTGCGCATGTGTCAAATTGGGTTTGTTGTTTCCTTGTCAAGGGAAATTCCTTCACTCAATTTTCCAAGTAACTCTATTGCCAGTTTCTGCTAATTTTTTCGCTCTGCACTGTTCACACGTTGCTCAAGCTGCTGTAAGAACCAACTGCAGACCTTTAGACACAGCGTCAAGCGGAAAATAAAGTGGTAAATTGAACTTTTAAGCTTCCAAAGCTTTGTTTCATCAAACTTTTAGCATTTTTCTCGAGTACAAAATCAGACTTCATCAACATGGTAAGCAACTTTTTCACTGAAATTATGGACAGCGTATCCCCATCGATGGCTGAGAACTTCCGAATAGGATTCCTTGCACTTTTCGGGGTCTTCAATGCTTATTCTATTTATAAATCGGTCAGGCAAGCTCCACCCGTGAGTGGTCAAAGCTCGATTGCAAACTCTTTCATTGACAAAAGTTTATTTTCAGGGCGGTGAAGGCAAAGACATGAGCTTGAACATGAAGCTGTGGCTATTTGGCAACGCCGCGTTCTTCTCGCTGACAGTCGAGTCTTTCGCAATGAGCAGTCTCTCAGTCGCTGTGCTGCTTATCATGGCAGTTCTGATCTTCCTCGACTTCATCAAAGACAACCGCTTGGA
The DNA here is from genome assembly GCA_000775305.1 of Belgica antarctica. Lineage (NCBI taxonomy): Eukaryota > Metazoa > Arthropoda > Insecta > Diptera > Chironomidae > Belgica > Belgica antarctica. The sequence continues at coordinate 3,702 of JPYR01000946.1, forward strand.
AACTCCAGGCAAGAAGAATGACGAAGCACCCAAGGAAGTGCCAACCATGAAGCCATCAGGTACCAAACAAGACTAAAGACCTGAAACTCAAATGACGACGTTTAGAAGCTCGACAATATTTTGCGGGTTGTAGTAGCAGGGAAAGATTCAGGCTGTATTTTTGTAAATGTATTTAGGCGCAAGCCAGTTGATATTGAACGTTTGATATGAATTGAAACATTTTACCTTGTTAAAAGGCCTTTTCTAGGGCCTTTTACTTTTCCTCGTCTCTATCCATGAAACAAAGAAATAAAATTAAATGTTTACTGGAACGGATCGTCACGGAGTTTTAAGGTTTAGTTGGTTTGAAGTTGTGTTCTTTTGTTTCGCCTGCGATGAAGCGAGCCTGTCCTCAGAGACGGTTCTGTTCGTTCTGCACGACGTACGATCTGTTGAGCTGCTCGATCATTTCTTCCGGGAATTTCACCGGCAAGAACGCGTCGCTGGCGTTCGAGAATCCTGTGCACGATTCTATTGCGTTGTTAAAAAACTCGTCAAGCTTGATGTCGAAGCCAATAGGATCCGCTTCGATGGTGTCGATGATTTCGCTAGCGTTCATCGACTTCATCTCCATTTCCACGCAGTAAACAATCTGCCACGGCAGTCCTAGCACTAACAAGTACTGTCTGTTGATCCAGTAAAACATTTTATCTTGGTACAATGGATCGTCCGGGCTGATAATTTCACAGCGAGCGGCCGAAACAAGGACCAATAACGTGAAGACAAGAAATCTACAGAACGAGGCGATTCAGTGGCAGAAATTGTACAAAACTCTTGTTGAGAACTCACTTGAACATGTTGACTGGCTTTGAAGTCGATTCTTCACATGGACGGCTTTTAACAAGAAATAAGTCGGGACTGCGATGTGGCAAGCTTGAAGTCTGAACGTGAAATGGCGAAGGAACCGAAAGCGTCGGCAATGTCACTCACCAGATTCTCGCTCGCTATTGTTTCAGAAAGAGATCGAACGGCCTGATCTCAGCGACGACCTTCGAAGCTGATGGTTTGCAAGCTTCCGCTGCAATTGTTATTTGCAAAACAAAAAGAAAACAGCTCGATTGAATCAGAAATTCTTTATTCAGTTTGAATGGAATTAAATTACAATTAACAGTGATTAAGTAAAGCTTTCAATACTTGAGACGATCATCGAATGTCAAGCTAGACGATTGCGGTGGCAACTCCGCGACTTGTCATCATTCGAATCTTTTTAGGTTGAGCAACGCCACCGCAACAGCAGTAACCGCAACAGAAGACCAGCAGAAGGATGAGAAGACCTGTGAAGACAGCGATGCCACCGAGGGAGCAAACAACGTCCGCGATGACGAATCGCGGGTACAGCTTTTGTTTCATTGCCTTGGTGTCCAACACCATCCACATGTTGGTCAAGATGTTTTCTGTTCCTGTCATATCCAAGACGTCTGTGAAGCAGTCTGCGTACTCTGCCGACTTTCCTGATTCGATCAATTGCAGTTTAATTGAGGAGTAAGTCAGTCCCACCATGAAATCTCCGAAAAAGCCGCATTGAACGGTTGATGCGAGCAGAACAACACCGAAGGCAAGAAATCTGGAAAGTTTAACGTTTTCTTTGTGGAAGTTGTGGAAATCTTCAGTTAAACTTACTTGAACATCTTGGGAAGAAGCTTGAGTTGGATTTGCGAAGAATCTGAACGTTTTGAAAAGGAATGATTCGGAAACACAGGGAAACACGACGTGACAAGCCAGCAGACTGAACGTGGAATGAAAAGAATAGATGCATTTGATTGCTCTCTCTTTTGTTATCAAAACCACTTGCAGCTTGTCTCTCAGCAGCTTTCAAACGAAAAAGCTTCCTGAGCTTAATTGAAACTTTAAAAGTTTTTATTCACTATCTAAAATTTTTCGTCTTTTTATGAGTATTGTGCTTAATCCTAGTGCCTGTGGCTTTGAAACATCTCAAATATTAATCTTCGCTTGATGACTTTTAGAAATCGGAAGTTCAACATTCTCGAGTGATATAAAAATGTAAAAAAAATCTTTAAAAAAAAATCTCTTATAAAAAACTTTATTCTTGCGAACAACAAGCCAACATTGATGTTCAAAACATAAATTTAGTACAATATATATATGCCACGTGAAGGTTTCGGCAATCTACCAATGATCAATGTGCTGCAGCAGCAGCCACAGCAGCAGCAGCCACAGTAAAGAACAAGCCAAGGAACAGCGATGAGAAATCCTATCAACAAATTCTCAAGCAAGTAGCTTGTGGAGCAAAATGAATGTGCTTTGATCTTTTTTGGACGCAGTTGGCTGTCGAATTCTCTAGGATTCATGAAGTATCTCCAGATGGTCACGGTTTCATCAGCCCCTTCCTGTTTCAGAACGGAAATATAGCAGTTTGCGTAGTCTTCGGACTCTCCTGATGCAATCAATTCGTTTTCCATCGAAGCATATATATATATTTTAAAGATTATTTCGGGCAAGCCACAATAAATAAATATCGCAAGCATGGCGATGAAACATTTAAACCTGTTGAAAATGACGTTGGAGATGAAAACTACGTAAATCTTTAATGAAAACTCACTCCATCTTGAAACGCGTCTGAGTTTAAATTACTACGAAATAAATCGAGACAATGAAGTCAGTATGTGTGAAAATTCTTGCGAACAAAAACTTCTCTGGCTGCTGAGATGGAAAACTGCGAAACAAATTGAACTTCTGAGTTCAAAAGTCTCATGAAGAATCTTCAACAAAGATGACTTTGTTTGAATATTCATGGAAAGTCTTGATGTCCAACTATTAAAAAGTTGAAATCTGCAACAGAAACAAACACAACTAGCTGCAGATGAAGCAATGTGGTCCGTTAAAGAGTTTTAAGGGTTTTAAAAAAAAGTTTTCTCGAGCTTTCAAACTTCGGCAGTGTGTATGAATCGAGAGAGAAACTAAAAGTTGCTATTTTATACCCATTTTATCACTTGAGCGAACCAAATTAGCGACTAATTGGGCAAGGCATCAATTAGCAATGCATTTTTCATACTAATTCCGTAATTTTCTGGTCTGATTTAAATATAAAACACAGAACAAAGCACAAAAATGGAATATTCGTTGTAAAAACGCCGTCAAGTTAACCCAGAATTCAACCAAAATGAAAGTTTTTGCGGCTTTTCTTATCGCGTTTGTTGTTTTTGGTATGAACTCTTAAGTTTGTTTTTTAATCTCAGCCCTAACAAAGAAGAAGTTCAGGTTCCAACAATGCCAAACCAGCAAACTCAAACGTTCAAAGCGCAATTCAACAAGGCCGAAGGGGAAACATCAACTTGCAGGACAAAATCCAGCAAATGGGTGGCAGCAACTCTAATGAGCAGTCGGGAGTACAGCAAAAAAGCCGTCGAATGAACAGCAATTCTCAGTCAGGTGTTCAGCAGTATGGTAGCGACAATTCGAACTCGCAAGCCAGTGTGCAGCAGGGCGGTCCAGGTAGACGAGCCAACACAAACTCTCAGTCTCAAGTTCAACAAATGGGTGACAGCAACGCAAATTCCCAGCAAAGCGTTCAACAACACACTCGTAGGGCTAACACTAATTCACAGTCGAATGTGCAACAGATGGGCAACGGAAACGACAACTCTCAATCGTCTGTTCAGCAGAAAAGTCGAAGACTTTCCGGAAATTAAACACTTGAACCAAGTGAAACGAGTTAAAATCATTAAAACACAAGATTTGAAATAGAAAATGCTTAAAATGTCTTAAAATCTTATAAAAGTTTTTAATTTTTCGTTTTGAAATTTCAATTTAATTCACTGAACTGTCACTGATTGATGGGACTTGAACTTTCATTGCTTTAAGAAGCAGTTTTAACATAAACACTGCACCTCGTCACTGACAAGTGATAAAACTTAAGCTCTTGGACTAATTGTTGCCTTGAAAACGCAAACTTAAGCATTTATATAAACAGCCACTTTGACTACACCACGCTCGTAGTGATTGCACTGGGCATAAAATCTATGAAATATTCTAATTTAGTCTAAAAAACATAAATTTCACCCCATCGACTATCAGTTGTTGACAAACATTGAAGATTTGTTTAAAGACTTTATTAAAATTTATTTTCTAAGAAACTTACAGAAAAAATGTACTTTTCTTACTCTTGATCTCAACTTCTTATTAACCTATCGCCTACACGTCATGGAAATTAAACTTTGTCCATGCGATTGTAAGGCACTTCAAAGCCCAGATGCATTGCTGGTCTTCCAAGCTGGATGATCATCGGCTTTCTTCTCGAGCAGCAGCACTTGACGCAACAACAGGCGAAGAAAACCAAGATCACGATGAACAAAGCTGCTAAAACTAAGATGCCACCATTGGAACAAACAAATTCGGCGACCTGTGCCTTCGTTTCCAGCTTGTGAAGCATTTTTTGGGGATCAACGATGTTACGGATGTCGGTGACGTCTTGGGTTGTTCCCGTCCACTTGAGAATTTGGATTACACACTTTGCGTATTCCTCTGACTTTCCAGCAGATATGATGGCTGTTTTGACGGCAGAGTAGCCGATTTGTTCGACGATATCGGATTTAAAGCCACCGCGAACAGTTGAAGCCAGCAAAGCGATGGTGAAAAACGCAATTCTAAGACAGAGAATAATGACGAAAAGCCGGCGTTATTTAATTGCCTTCGTTTGGTGCGAGATTTTGCTGTTTTATTTAACTCACTTGAACATCGTGGACGGTTTCTTAAAGTCACAGCTTAAGATACGAAGTTTGCTTATAAAACAATTGTTGAGTTAAAGTTCTTAAAACTTTGAACGTCCGCTGCGCTTGAAAATTGAACGAGAAATGGGAAGAGAAGTGTCGCCGGAAAAAGAGAGCGACAAATTTGTTTGCCGAGAAACGAGAAGAAGTTCCAAGCTGGAGTCGCATTGAACGTGATGAAAGACGAAGCTCTCATAAACAAACGGCTCGATCATGTTTCGTTTCGATGAAAGCTGAAATTTCTTGCCAATGTGCTGATACAGACGAAGAAATTGCCAATCCGCGACAATACAAAGAAAAATGCATAAAATCACTTGAATGAAAAATATTTTATTTTAGAAAATTCTTCTGCACATCAATGTTTTAAGCTTCGTTGATGTTCTTGTACTGGAACAACGTTGCTTGGTGTGCCTTAGCACGGTAACATCGGATGCAGCAATATATTGTTAAGATATGACTAAAACTTCGAGATAACATTAAAATTAATCTTGATTCCCCTTCATACCATCGCAATTTGCTATTTTTGGCACTTAAAAAAAATCACATCTCAAAAGTTGATTTATCTGGCGTCAATAAGTCGTTAAGTCTGTCAACCCGAAAGCAACACGTTTAAAATTTAATGTAGAACAATTCTAAGAATTTGGTAGTCTCAACATTGCGTTTTGAGCGACAGGAAGCGAATTTGTATGAGAAACCTTCTTATCTTTTTTACTTTGCTACCAAACCAAGATTTTGTTTTGATTATGAACGCGATAACGTAACAAGCAATAAACTTTGGCAAATATAGAATACTTTGTGCGCAGATTTTCACGAAGGGGTAAAATTCAACAAATTGTAGAAATTTGAAAACTAATATTTTTAAAATTTGTCGTAGCAATCATGAAATTTCTTTAAAGTTTTGACTTTGAGAAAACAAAATGCCAAATGTTTACAATTTATTTTTAATTTCACTGATTTTATTCTTCCTAAGCAGTGCAAAGAGTGACGATGAAGTGCAAAGTGATGTGATTGTTAAGCTTTCTGACCAGAAGAGTGAAGCAAAAACATTGAAAGCTACTTTAACGCCGTGTAAAAGTGCAAAAAAACTTCAACATTGCGGTTCCCAGCTTGAAATTAAAGCTTGGTTGGACACGAGTGATCCACAGACAAAGTTTCTTGTGATCGACGAAGTTTATGATGTGCAGCAAAAAAAGAATTTTCAGTTGTTGCATCCTTACATGGTGCAAGTGTCCAACATCGAACAATCACTGACAGTTCCATTAAAACTGAATCAAGTTGTTGAAGTTTCGTGCGGTGTTAAGGATTCTGTGCACAGAAGGCAGAGTGAAGAAGGTGACGGTTGGCCCGGTGCCGACTTCAAAAGTGTTCGAAAAGCAAACGATTTGTATTTTTACGTTCCTGCACCGACAACGACAACGACAACGGAAAGACCTCCAATTACTAAAAAGCCACCTCAAAGCGGTCTTGAAACAATTTCTGGAACTTATTCAGTTGAGAAAAGGAAATTCCAGTTGGACGTGAACCCGAATAAAGGAAGAAAACTTCAACGTGATCAAAACGATCTTCGTGTGAATGAAATTGATGACGTGGATTATCAAGAAGTTGGTCAGAACTTAATCGACACCGATGAACTCAAAGACGATTCTAGCAATTATGGCTTAACAAATACTTTCTACGCTGGTCAAGTTAATGAAAACTTTCTTCCCGATTTGAGACATTACAAATCAAATAATGAAAACTTCAACACGCTTCAAAATGCAATTCCAAGTCCTGAATCCGATAAAGTTCCTAGTTATCAAGATTATGAAGTAGGTGAAAGCCTAGCGAATGGGAAAAGCTTTGATAATTCTCAGCAAGATCAACTTAAACCACTGAAAAGTTTTCCTTCACAACAAGAATCGATGTCAGACGCAAGGAACAATCGTTTGCTTGAAGCTAAATCATATTTACATCAGAAACGGTTAAACGATCATCTGCAGCTTATGTTGAATCGTTTTGCACCAGGTGAAACTTTGATTCTCTTTTCTACAATCTTAATTACTAATTGACAATGCTAGCTGGTGCTGTGCACAGAGCAAACGATGCTGGTTCAAAGGAAAACACTGGTCAAGCTTATATTAGGCCACAAAGCGATCGACAACACTCTGCGAATAAATTTTCAAGAGTTGTTGACTTCAATACCGCTGCTAATAGAAACAGTCAAAGCTTTCAAGACGATCCAACGCAGTTCGAACCTGTTGACAAGGAAGACGATCCGAATTTGTTAGTGCAACGGAAAAGTGTCAGAATGAAAAATCCAAACTTCAATCCTTACAAAGCGATAAGACGAGTGAAAAGAGTTTCTGACGAAATCGAAGCAAAGCAGAGAAATTCTGGCAAAACGATTCACCGCTTGAAGACTCGAGAAGAGCCGCCTCCGATGGAAGTCAACAGAAAAATTTCCGTTTATACTTTGGGCTCACCGGAACGTGATTACGCTTTCAAAGTCCAAATCTTCCGGAAACAACAGGAAACTTGGTTGAGATTGCTGCCGGACGTTGCGTAAGAAACTTTTCTTCTACAAATGAATTCAACCTATATTTTCAATCGACTTCAGCATGACTGACGAGTCCGCAAACTTCACGAAAGAAGATTTCAAGATTTTCAGTTCCTTGCGCATAAATTCACCAGCATCTGACATGCAAGAAATGTTCTTGCTAGCGCCGATGAACGGAACGTCGATCGAAAGTTTCATGAGACTCGGCAATCAGTCACAACTCTCGTCCGACGAAATCAAGCGAGAAGTTTGTTTATCTCAACGCGCTGCAACACAAACAAAACGTTCAGTGATCAAATTACAAGATTTCGGTTTCAAGTCAGCCGAGAATGACGCGATCGTCGATTGCCCTATAAATTCCGGAGAAAAGTGTCTCATTTTGAGGGAGAATCAAGCGCCGAGTGAGTTGAGAGCTTCAAGTGTTTAAGCTTATTTAACGATTTTGGAAATATTTTACAGCGTTGAAGCTGGAGTTTGAACTTCCGTTCACCAGCAACGAGATCATCGACCCTCGTGAGTCACCCGTGAAGATTTCAAACATTTTCATCGACACTTCCGATGGTGGCACTTTGTTCGCGCAATTTGAAATTACCAGCAAAGACCACACGACGAAAACCTTCAACTTGACGTTCACCGGTTGCAATCTGCTGGCGCCGTTGAACATCTCGCATTTCGTGCTTCTGCCGCCGAACAAGTCTGTGATAGTGAATTTAACGATTCCGTTGCCGTTCTACGCTGAACTCACACGAGAGACTTGTCAAGGTAATAAAGCTGATGTCAATCTCAGTCAACTTCTAGAATCTTTTTGTTTCAGCAAACATTGTCGACCAAGAACACAAGAAAGTAGCAGAAAGGAATTTTCCACTCGATCCCAAAGGCGCCCGCTGCGTGTGTCTGTGGCACTGCAACTGTTTCTGCTTTGGATCATTTCTCACCACCGAAGTTTCCGATTTGTGCAACGTGATGTCGCCAAAGGGCGAGTTTTTTGCCGGTTTTTACGACGAAAAAGAGTTTGAAGAAGTTGAAAATGAGATTTTTGACGACTGGGATGTTCGGAAGATGCTGATGATCGGGCTGCCAGTTGGAACGTTTGCTCTGATTCTGTTCATCGGTGAGGTTTTGTCAAATTTGAACGAAAAGAACTTGAATTGCAATCAATTTTATTCAAGGCTTTCTGAAAGCGATTTTGGGTTGCTGTTCTAAGACAGTTGGATCGTGGCTGTTCAACTACGTTTACCCTTTGAAGAAATACAGCGAAGTCGGCTGGTAAGGAAAATTTAAGACACTGATTCATTGATTAAAAAAACTGCTTCCAGCTGCGCACGTTTCTGTGGCAATCTGTTCTTGTTCTTCCTTCTGCCGTTTGCCGGTTGCATCTCGATTTGCGTCTGCCGGTCTAATGCCGATGAAAATTTTGGCTCTGACGACTCGTTCTATGGCAAGAAGTTGGTTCAGAAGCAAATGCACTACGACGAAGAAAGTGACGATGGCAACGAAGATGCTCGACTGTTGAGACCAACGCCGCCGTCTTCGAGTTACAGCGCAGCTTTTGATCGATTCCAGCGATCATCGGAGACGGTTTTCGATATTCGAAGCAACTCGTTCACCAACGAAGAAGCTGACATTGAAAATGACACCAACTTTGTTGTGAACGCGATCAAAGAAAGTCACGAGTCGCTTCGTAAGCTTGTAAGTAAGTAACATGAACTTTTGCTGTCTTCGAACTTATTTACAATGAAATTAAAATTCAGGAAAGCCACCACAGCCAACTCGACACCTGCGACCCTAGTTTCAAAGACGCTGAAGCTTTTGTTGTGCAGCTTCTAACCGCTCGAGTTGTTTATCGAAGATTCAGTGAAAGCGTCGGATCCGTTCAAGTAAATCCAGGTCAAAGTTACACAATACGAGGCTACTTCATTCCATCGCCCGGCACCGGGTATCAATTCATGACTTACAATCCAATTCGACAAGTTTATGAAATTTCAAATGTAAGTTTCAAGACTTTTCAAGTCGATCTGCTCCTGATCTAGTCACAAACGAGACTTTTTTGCGATTTAATTTCATTAGGACAACAAGTTGACTTCAACTGCACCACAAATTTCCCTCGATTCCAAAGCCTTTCGTCGATTTTACGCCAACAAAATTGAAGTTTTCGAAGTCAACGATCTCAGCATCCATCCAACAACGTCTGCGCCTTGCATCAACGTGGTTGTTCAAGATCCTTCAATGTATGGAGTTTGAAAAGCGTTGAAGAATTTATTTTATCTCATTTAGATCTTTTCAATATATTTTAACACATTATACATCAAAGCTTTTACGGTCTTTGTTTCATCACGAACGCTCCAATCAAAGCAATTTCTTTGATGTCGATTTTTCTAACATGCGACTGCAAGCTGATTTTTTACTCGTTCATTCGAAACGAGTTGCTCGGCACCACCAACATCATCGAACAAAGACATTTTCGGGTAAATCTATCCTGCAATCAAGCGCAAGCAAGAACAAGCCAAGCTTATTTTTCTTAAACTTCCTTTAATCGAAATCTTTGCAATTTGGTTTCTAATAACGTTCCAAGATTTTTAATTTATTCTTATTGAATAGGAAATCATTTCGATATTTTGACGCTTCCAATATTTACATTTATGAGATCATTGAGGAACAGTTCAGCATGACGACTGCTTCTGCTCGTATCCCTGGCCGTTTACTTTCATGCGAGACTGCGGTGACTTGTTGTTCGCGCTCGCGGGTGAGTTCACGATTGTGTAATACACTTTCTGGCTGCCGTCGACTTGAACTTGATTAGTGTAGAGCTGGCTCTGGCCTTGCACGTATGGCTGAATGCGCTCGGTTTTCACTTTTTGTGTGGATGCATGCTGCGATTGCTGCAGCACCATTTGCGTCCATTCTTCTTGCTTTCTCTGAGCTTGAGTGACAATCAACGGTTTTTTGTTGATGACGGCCATCATCTGCGGTGGTTTAATGACGGGAAGTGCAGCTAACGGCGGTGGTGCTGACTGAACTATTACATTATCAGTAACGCTGGTAGCAGTTGTTAGAGTCGTCGGCCCAGGTAACCTGTTGATTATCTTCTTCGGCTCTGCCTGTGGTTTTGAGCTGCTTAAGAACTGCGCAAACTGGTCGGAGAACGAGTGCACAGGCTGCATTGGTTTCGGTGGTGATGGCTTCGGTAATTGCGCGATGTACGGCAGCAGACTGCTTGGCTTAGCCGACATCACGGTCACCTTCTTCTCTTTAGTCTCGATCACTGTCACTAAAACATAACAAAAACTTGTCAGATTTGAAACGATAAGAAATTTTTAATTTAACTAACGTTTGGATCCTGGTAGATCTCCAGGCTGCTCCTTGACGGTTGTTTTCGAATTAATTCTGCTTGGCGCTGATTGACGCTTCTTTTTGACATTTGCGACTCCGGTTTCTAACTCCTGCTTTGGTGACACCGTTCGGCGGACCGTCGAACCTCTCGGTTTCACTTCGCGCTGCTTTCTCACAGTCTTTCCGTCCTGGCTGATAAACTTGTGGCCTTTGGTCTCGTACCAGTCGTCGTCGTAGTCCGAGTCGTGCTTCTTCCGACGCTTCTTCTTTGGTGTCTCGTCTTCGGATGAGTCGTCGTAGTAGCTTTTGAGTGCAGTCTTTCTCTCCGTTTCGTCGGTATCTCCGTTGAGAGCCGCAGCTTCTTCTTCCGCGCTTACGAAGATACTTCCGTTGAGCTCAGCCTTGACGCGCGGCGAAATGTGCGGGTTTTCTAGGATTTCCTGGATGTTTAAGTCAGGATTTCGCTCCTTAAATGACATCTTCTTGTTCGCCACAGGCAGAAGACGTTCTTGTGGGTTGACGTTATACTCTGGATGCGGTGTTGTGTCCTTGCCTTCCTTCCACGACTCGAAGATATCTGGCTGGAACCGCTTGACAAACGCTTCCATATCGATTCTCACAGCATCGGGACAGCAGTAGCAGTTCGAGGAGTGCTTTCCATACTCGATCCAGCGCTCCATTGCGAAATTTGTCGACTCAGCGCAGTTAAAGCCGTGGTTGAACCCAGAGTGGTAGCCGAACGGGAAAGTTATCATGAATTGTCCGGCTTCTTGTGTGATTGTGTCGTAGGGAATGTCGTAGTCTTTCAGCCATCGAGGATGCATGACTGTCATCTTGTGACGCAAGAACGCGCGGCACACTCCTGCCGACTTCGGAAAAACTGCAGCGCAAAGCTTCTCGAACTTCCGGCCGAAGTTCGGTGGGATCGAGTACCAAGTCTTGCTGGCTCCGAAGTGCAAGTAATTGATTGAGTACAGGTCCATGTCTTCGGTGTGCCAGGCAAAGGTTGTCTTCCACATTCCGAAATATAAGTAAGCGGTGTTCACACCGTCAATTGACATGTTATACTCGTCGCCGACTATATCCAATATTGTGCCGAGTTTGTTGATATTCCAGTGCTCAAGTTCTGGATCTGAAATTGTGCCGCTGACGTCGGCCCCGTAAATCCCAGCGTGATCTACGATCTTGTCCCAGTAGATGCTTTCTAAGTCTTTGGCATCTTTGTGCGCTGGCGTTGCATACGTCGGGCTGTTTGCAAGTTCCTCGAAGTCCGGCACTGACATCGACCTCATCGGGACATTGACTTGCTGGTAAGTTCCTTCCTGGCTTCCAATGACTTTCGCGACTGCTTGGCAAATTGGCTTTTTAATGTTGATTCCAAACTTGCTTAAGTCGTCGTATCCACTTTTTCTGGGAACATATTCGGGCGGCGGGATTATCTGAAAAGAATGAAAATATCATGAAATGAAGTATGGCCAGAAGGTTCGGGAGAAGTGAAGGCAGAGGTGGAGCAAGGGAGGAAATTTTAGAGGTTTGTGGTTTTTTTTTGAAGCCTTTTAGTGATGAAATCCAAGAAACAATGTTTGAAAGATAAATTTTTAACCTCCCTCGACCTTGAAACTTACTTCAGCTCTGTTTAAAGGCTAAAACACGTTTTAAACTAGGATCAATTACGTCCCAAAGAGCCAACTTTCTAAGCTGAGCAAGTTTTGAACAATTTCTGTATCAAAAAAGTAAGTTTGGAGGATTTAACCTCAAACGTAAACAAAAAGGTCAAAGAACCCGGTCAGCTGGTGACCTTGCTCCAATAACCGACTGAACATGAGTCTGAATCTAACGCGTGTCACATTCACAAATTCACTTCCAGCAGCGCTGATTCATGAATTTTATCGCTGATTGCACAACGTTTTGTGATCCCGATTTGAAATCGGAAAAAGCCGATCAAGCACGTGTGAAGGCACGAAGCGCTGCCGAAGTTTTTTTTTACACTTTTTCATGAAAGTGTCTGGGCAGAGACAAACAGGTGTCGAGTGTCTGGGCAGAGAAAAACATGTGTCAAGTGTCATGTAGTTGTGATGTTTACCCTGGCGAGGCCTGCTTTGTGAGCTCCTTTCGATTCAATGTGTCTAATGTATTTGGGGAAGTCCTTGAACTCTTCCCACGTAGGACGAAATGTCTGGATTTTTAGCTCTGGATCGTCCATCGTTTTATGTAGTTTGAACCTGAAAAACAGAGAAGAAGAGGAAATGCGATAAGTCGATGGTGTAATTATGTCTAAATAATGTTTTATTGCCTTTTTGACATTTTTAAGAATCTATTACGTGTTTGACGGGATATGATAACAATTTTACAGCTTAGTTTATGAGATAAAATTTTGTTGAACTGAATTGACTCGATAAGGAATTTCCGAGAAAATGTGTGAAAATAAAATTTTCTCTGGACGAAATTCGGTATGCATACGTGATGATTTCAGAAAATCTCAGAACCCGTCCTAAGCACCGTTAAAAAGAGCTCGGGTAATCAATAAACCCTCATAACTCATCAGCCACTCACCTTGAACTGCTGAATCAGCCGGAAACTTGCTTAAAGCAGCCCTCGATTGTAAAAAGTTTAAAAAATGATTTCTCGTGAAAAGCAAAGACAATTGTTTCGCAAGACTCTGTTTTCACGCGCGGACACTCAAGACAGCGATGCCGATGTACCTCGACACTCTACGAACGTTAACAAAGCGACGATACGATTTTTAACGCAAATTGAATTTCAATGTTTTTCTGTACACTTCGAATGAGCGAACATTTGTGATATCCGAAAAGTTCGGATGAATTGACAGTGAAGCCTCGAATACCCGACATTGAAGTTTTAATTTCAAAAGTCCGTTACAGTCGGTAAAGCAGGAAGTTTTGATTCTCCACATAACGTTGATCAACGTATTTTAAAGCAAATTTATCTAAATTTATATAAGCAAGTTTATTAATTCTTGGTAAAACTTGATATCGATATTAATGAACAAACAAGGTTTGTTGTTTGCACAAAAGTTTATTATCCAGAAATACAAACTTCCACCCTCGGCTCACATGGAAACGATTTCACGACTTGTTTATTATTATTTTTCAAACTTTGTAGCAGAAATTTCTCCACTCATCTGTGCATCAGAATTCCTAGACAAACATTTAAGCTTCATCCGTGATCCTGCCGTCATGTCAGCCGCTTCGAGCTTCTTGAGAAAGGGAAGTGGCCAGAAGTACATAAAGAACCGCCCGTACACAGCAAATTGCCCGAAACGCGTAAGAAAACTTTAATCTCAGATTTCTTTGTAATACCCGAACTTGATTGTTTTTAGATTGTTCCGCCTTTCTCCATCCAATCGCTTCAGAAGAACACACTGACACCAGAGCCTAAATTCCCAAAGAAATGTGAGATTTTGTCCACTTTTTGTTCACATTCTCGTCATTGCCTTATCCAAAATTTCAGTCATCATCGACCGCCACAATTTCGCTAAGCCCGCAACATCCTTCCGCATGTATTACGATCGTGGTGGTAGGTATTGCTGCACACACCATACGAGTGAGCCTTCACTTCTTCCTTTTCTTCTCAGATTTGCCCATAAAGATGGAGTACTTAATCGGGGGCGATAAAATCAGTTGGACAGTCGACATCGATAAGCTGGATTACAGTTTGTACCTTCCGCTGTTCTTTGACGGCTTATCGGAAACCCAACACCCATACAAAACGTTTGCCCGGCAAGGTGTGCAGGACTTGTTGTCGAACGGCGGGGATAAAATCTACGCGATCATCCCACAACTGATTATTCCCATAAAGAACGCGCTCAACACGAAAAATATCGAGGTCATGTGCACGACGCTGAGAATCATTCAACAGTTGGTCAACGCTTCGGACTTGATTGGACCAGGCCTGGTGCCGTTCTATCGCCAGCTGCTGCCGGTCTTCAATGCATACAAAATTAGGAACAGTGAGTGCACAATACTAATTTCCACTTCATGCATCTCTGAGTGTCGTTTTTCTCTCTTTCCGACACAAATCAAGTCAACATTTACGACGCTATCGATTACGGCCAAAAGAACAACCTCAATTTGGGCGATTTAATTGACGAAACCCTTCAGTGTCTCGAGAAGTATGGTGGCGAAGACGCGTTCATCAATATCAAGTATCTCGTGCCCACTTACGAGTCCACATTCATTAATTAAGACGCAACTTGTTAATCATTGGATTGTTAGCATCGTTCAGTTTTGTTTATTAAGCGCTCTCTCGCCCAGCACACTCGCCAAGAGTTTTAATTGAATTCATGAGCTCCAGTTTATTATTTGTTTTCGAGTTTTATTAGATCAGTCGATTGAACTTTGTTTTTCTGTTATGTTTCTGTGCCAATTTTTAATATTCCGTTCTATGGAACTTAATTCATTAAGTCTTTGAGTAAATATTTCATTTAAATTGAGCCTTTGAGCAAGATCGGCGAGGGTGAAGCGAGCGCAAAAAATTGAAAACGTGTGTTTGAGTTGAGAAAGGAATTAACTGAAGAAGGGAGTTGTGCGCAGGTTGTGTAATGATGAAGGTTTTATCAGACAAGAATTGAAGCAACAGCGTTTGAAAGAAGGTTGTTTGGTTAATAAACAAGTTCAAGTTCAAGGCTAAGGCTTAACTGAAGAAGTCTTGACTAAGAATTTTTTAAAATGAATTTATAGCAAGCATTTCAACGGTTTTCACTTCAATAACGGTATTTTCAAACTATTTTCAATTTTTTTGAATAAAAACCGTTAAAGTGTGCTTCAACTTAAACAAAACTGCTAAAGCTTCAATTTAAACTTCACGTAATCCGTTGAAAATTCAATCTTACACTTTCATTCAACCAATCCACATAACCTTCAAATAAACTCAACCGACTGACTTATCTCCAAATATGTTCATTAATCGTTTAAGCCAATTAAGTTCGTTGACTAAGTCTTTTTAGAATATCGCAAAAACCACAAAGTTTTGACCTTGAAAATTGAATTGAAGATATTTAATTTTAACTTCTTGCTATCGCAAACAATTTCTGTAATCATTTGATTGTTGTTTAATGTCGTAGAAATCAGTGCACAGGGAAACGAGAGGCCCATTTAAGCAGTTAGCTTAACATAATAATTTCCGATCCCCATAAAATGGGAAACAACAAAGAATCCGAACCCTTTGCAACGTTTTTTGGCTTCACTCGTTTTTCAATCCCTTTTCTTCCCTTTCTTCGTCTTAAGTTTTGTACAAAAGTGCGCCGGATTGCACAGCAGTTTATTAAATGGCAAATCATGTATCATTAAACGATTTTAATAGCAAATAAAATTTTAAAACTTTAAATAAACAAAACACACGCTTGGAAGGGCCTTCTTCGAACCCCTTTCGATCCGCCTCGAAGCTAGAGAAAAGTTTCCTCGACAAGCACACCGACGAAGAGTGAAATTTGTAATCCGCATTTCAGACGATTTAAACATCCTTCCTAAGCGAAATAACGAGAATGGGTTTCACAGAGTGTACACAGAACGTTTTAAATTAGGCATAAAGGGATTAAAATAATATCTAAAAAATAAACTTTAGTTTAATGGTAATTTTCAATGCTCGACGAGACTTCGAGAATGCTTCACAGGCTTCTCTGCCGGGATTTTAATTCTCCGCTATGTTACATGTGAACGATTTTCACCTTTCTACAGCCAGTGGTGTTGTTACGAGCGTTTCCTGAGAAAACCCGGAAGACTCGCTCGGCGACATCGCTGGCCAGTTTCACTTCGATGTGATGAGATCGCACCGGAGCGGTTTAATCTTTCGTTCATAAGCCTTTTTACTTCACAAAACCTTTCGCAACTTTTAGTTCACCAGTATGTTTAAACTCGCCTCCTTTTGTTTCTGCCATCCATTCATCCATCCATCCAGTCACTCAAATGCATAATCAAGGATAATCTCGTTAACTTTGAAAAGCAACGAGATTTATGGATGAAAAAAATTTGACGTCGTTATGGATACAGTTCATCATGTAAAAGGGATGACATGGTCATAACTGCATGCATTTTGTCTTGTTAGCATAGAAATCGTTTGCTGTAGCTGCAATGATGATCTATCTCATTATTTTTAGCTTGTATGAAATTTTACAAGTTTTTTGAGACTGTTGATGACTTGATGACGTCAATACATCTGAAATTCTAGTTTTTAGAACAATCAAATTTAATGCTTATATACGGCAGATACGAACGTTTGCAGTCAAATCAACGACTTTGGCTAATTTTAACAGCCTGACAAGAGTAGTCTCGATCAGTTCGAGTTGGTTTTCTTGTTCTTCAAAGTCAGCTTACAGTAAATCAAAGCGTTTGTTACTTTTGGAAGCGATAGTTTGTAGCTGGATGGTTCACTGTATTATAAACTGTATTCATCCTTCATTTGTGCAGCCGTGAATTCATTAAAGTTCACCGTCGTAGTTTTCTGCAATCAAAATTTAATGTTTTTCAAAAAGCCTGCTTTTCACCTTTACCCGTCCATCTCTAAAAAAGCTTCTAAAATCTAATAAAATTGTCTGTTTGATCCAACACGAGTTTCCCCGTTCGTTGTATGTCGTCGTCGTCCGCTCAAGTCTGCCACAAGACGTCACGTTAATTTGTTGTCTCTGAAAGCAAAACTTTACCTGCTTTTTGTCTGCATCATAAGCGAACATGGCTGAGATCATGTAGCTTTTCTCCCAACACTTTGTGTCACTTGATAAAGTCTCTTTGTATCACATTAGAAGACGCTCAAAGGAGAATCTTCTTAATTGCTTTCTCCTTCCCCCTGCAGGCGCCTGAACATCTTTTTCACTTCAGCATGCTTGAATCTCTGCATCATTTCTTTCATCTTCAATTTCGAAATGGGAACCACGAGAGAGAAAGACTCACGGGAAAACTTTCCGCTGTGAATATCGTCATACAATTTAATCCTTTTATAGCAAGCACATTTCCTTGACAAATAAATGAAACGATGGGGCGGGCGTGTGGGGACGAATGCAAAGTGTAGGAATAAAGTTGCTAACCACACACAAATAACATGCATTAAACAATTAAATGTGTATTAAAGGAACACGCTAAGCTAAATAGGAAAAGAAGCATGTTCTAGATTTGCGTTGTCTTCCAGAGAGTGTCGAGATGGAAGTGTGTTGAGCTTGGGTGGCTGCTGCTGAAAACTAGCTTTGTCACTGTTTTCATGAGGTTTTTCATAAATTAACTGAGAAATGGTTGCACTAACTCCCACCTCGTTGACTTGACGACGCCATGGAGAATTCCGCCTGGCACTTTCAACGTAGCAGTGCAGCGTTCGTCACCAAGGAAGCGTCTAAGCAATATTCTTGGAATGTTGTCGACTCAAAGTTGCAGAGTTGAATGCGAGTTCCAGTTAAAGCTAAGCGGATAAAAAAATGTGTATCAAAAGATTATTATGGGGACTGTTCATGATTTCAGTGTTGTCAGTGTTTCCCAAGATGGCAGTTAAAAATGCAAATAATTCCTTTCTTCTGTCGAACGAGCAGAAAACTTCTCATTCAAGGGAAAATGTGCTGAAAAAATAGCAAACAAACATTGTGCAAGCTCTACCAATCGAAAGATGAAAGATTCTTTGCAAAATTAAGAACTTCTGGATGAAAATGCAAGAAGAACTCAAGATTAGGGCCT
>JPYR01000948.1:0-21908 GCA_000775305.1 Belgica antarctica
AGTAATTACTAGTAATTACTAGTAATTATTGTACCACATACTCCACCTTAGCCGAAACTTTTTTTCTAAAAAAACGGCGCTACATTAAAACCAAAAGTTTGTGATTTCCATTGCAGACATTTCTTGACAAAATCTTTTTGTTTTTATTCAAATGTCTGATTCAGTCTTTTATTCGTAAACTATTTTCATCTATGTACATCAGCAAACAGATAATTATAATTGTAGAAAACGTTAAAAATTTCATAAATTTTGATTTGATTGATTTGTGTTTTGATTTTCTTCAAAGAAAATTTTGAGGCACTTTACTTATCGCTTAGCTATTCTAGGGTCATTAATTACAATTTGGCATTTGGATTCTCGTTCAACGTCTCTACAGTTAGCTTTAAACGGTCATTAAACTAAAAATCTCTTGTTCGCGATCGCGAAGGCCTTCGAACCGCGAACTTTCCTGATTTCTCCTAATCTTCACTCTATTCGGTCAACATTTTTTAAATTGCATAAAAATTGGCACACGATTAAGTTCAAGATTTTGATTTTTGATTGCATATGCGGTCCACGGGTGTTTTTATGTCCCGAGCCCTAAGAGTTTATCACAAAATGATTAAAACGACTTGCCGTTACCAATGCTTCCCATGTACATGTTTCCATTGTAGCTGTCGCCTGATTTCTTTGAGCTTTTCACGCTGATAGGCGTGTAATTTGAGTCAGACTCGCAGACATCCGTCGAGCAAGGCGTTGTAGGTGGTGCTTGATTGATGACCTTGTAGTGCTTGTATGGATAGCTGTTGTGCAAGGTGGACGTGGTGGCTGGCGACGGCGGCGGATTGGACGGGTAGCCTATGAGACTGCTGCCATTGGTATGTGTCGAGCTGCTGGCTCCAGTGATGTTGTTCCGGTCGTAGCTGTTCATGCTATTTCTACTCAATGTCGTAAGCCGCACCGCATCTACCACAGAGTTGATTTTGTTGACTCGAAGACCGTTCAGGCCACCCGGTGACAATGGAGCAGCAGCGTCTTCTTTTGGCTCACGAATCGTGTCCGCGAATCTTGTTCTACAGATTTGCAGCACGTAGACCGTGAAAAAGACGATCAGCACCAGCACTATGATGACAACAACGAAGACTTTCTTGTCAGAGCCTTGGTTGACTCGTCGAACGTTGGAAAGTGTCATGCAATACTCGTTTGACTCGTCAGAACCGTCTGCACAGTGATCCCATTGATCGCAGAGTAGATTTTGCGGAATGCATACATGGTTACTGACGCACTGGAAGTCGCCGGGATTGCAGCACATCGTCTCGTCGTGGCCATCTGGGCAGTTGGTCGTTCCATCACAAACGAAACTCTTATCGATGCACTCGCCAGTGTTGCAACTGAAGATTTTTTATTGGAAATCGTTAGTTTCAGGTTCAATAGAAAATATTTTCAAACTCACCGGAACTGATCAGCACTACACGTCGGGCAGTCAAGCTCGTCACTCTTGTCAGGACAATCGTTTGCTCCATCACATCGCCAGGATCGAGGTATGCAGTCCTTGTGGTGATCGATGCCGTTGTTATTGAACGGTGATGTGCAGGTAAAGTGATCCGGACCACAAGCCGGCTGCGCTCCGCAGTTTCTGCGATCCTTGAGCAGCATTAGCCCTTGAGGACACGAACACATCTCATCGGCCTTACTGTTGTTCATGGAAGCGATGCAGATGTGCGAACATTTATTCTTTGGCGACATGCACGAGTGATTCTTGATAACTTTGGCTTCTGGATACCATACCGACACGATGTCGGTGGTGTAAGGGTATTTTTTCTCCAAACGAATGCTTTCGCCAGTTATCGACGCCTTTTCAAGGCCAAATCTGTCGTCTACCCAGTAAATAACGTTAGGAAAGGCTGCGATCGAAAGAGCTGTGTTGATGCTCGAGGTCAGGAGTTTTCTGTAATTTAAATGCTCGGTTCATTGTTCTGTGGCATTACTTTTGCACTAGAAGCTTACCGATTCTTCCCGTAGATGTCTAAGAACTCAATTTTTTTTCCATGCGAGAAGAATACCAGGTTGGATATAGGATCAACCGCCAGGCTTGTGACACCTTCGAGTTTACTCGCCAGAACTAAACTGTTACTGCCGTCCATCTTTGCACGAATCACTGCCTGCTGGGATCCAAAGTCGGTCCAGAACAACAGTCGCCTGATTGGATGCACTGCAATGCTTCTTGGTTTCTCTGAGTTACCAGTGTCGACGACACCAATGGAAGTGTAGCCTTCGAGACTTTGGACAATGAAAAAAAGTATTAAAAGCTGAGCTTTTTCTTGATCAAACATTTAACTACCTTGTGATGTTGATGGTATTTGCATGTGAACACGTCCAAAACAGCAAGCGACCAATGATGTCAATCGCCAAGTCAAACGGCTGCGAGCCGTGACCGCCAACAACAAGGGTTGTCTTCGTTCCATTATCCAGTGATCTCCGTATTGCTGATCGCCCATCAATCTGAGAAGAATAAAAAGTTAAAACTTTTCTCAACTACAACCAAAAATTAAATTATTACCCAATAAAGGTAGTGTTGGATTGGATCGTACTCAACAGCCTTAATGTTCTTCGCAGATACTGGTAGTGGCGCATCAGGCGAATCACTCGAGTTTGGCAGAAGCCGACCGAACGAGTTTTTCTGAGAGAAAACGAGGTAGCTTCGTGGTGGATTGCAGCTCCAACCGTCACTTGCGAGTGTGAAGTGCGTTGGGCAAGCACAGGAAACTTTACCATGGCCTGGTAATGAGAAACAGAGATGCGAACATCCACCGTTGTTGCTGCGGCAAGGATTGGAGCCTGGTTGCTTGTTGTTGTGGTAAACCAGAAGACTTGAGACTTCTCCAAGTTTCTTGAAGATCAACGCTCGATCGTCTCCGTTGATTTTGTTGGCTCTCTCGACATCGCCGGTGTCTCCATCAGACCAGAAAATGTGATCTTTGAAAATCGTGAGCGATCGAGGCTTAAAGGAATTTTCGACGTCGGCACCATCAAGTTTCAACTTGAGCCTTCGCTTTCCATCCCAGTCTGCAGACTCGATGCCATCTTCCTTGGTCGCCCAGTAAATCCGGCGCGAATCGAGGTCTATGGTCAAGCTCATCGGATGGTTAGCGTTGGAAACGATCGTTTGAATGTCTGTGCCATCGAGTGCTGCTCTTTTTATCGTGTCTGTAGGATCCTCGGTCCAGTAAATGAAGCCTTTTTTCGGTTCAACGATGATGTTCTTGGGCTCGTCGATGCCCTTCCATATCAGTATCCTCCGACTTGTACCGTCTAACTTCGCAACTTCGATTCTGCGTGCATCAGCGTCTGTCCAGTAAATGTTCCGCGCAATCCAATCGACGGCCAGACCTTCGGGTGTGACGATACCTGTGTCAACGATTCTCTCGACATCAGACCCGTTAATATAAGCTCTCGAAATGCATTTCAGCTTCTGGTCGGTCCAGTAAATTCTACGCTCGC
This sequence comes from Belgica antarctica, assembly GCA_000775305.1. NCBI lineage: Eukaryota > Metazoa > Arthropoda > Insecta > Diptera > Chironomidae > Belgica > Belgica antarctica. Next base: position 3,481 of record JPYR01000948.1, read on the forward strand.
TGACGTCCACATCAAGATGATAAACGTCGCGGAGATCCTTGAACGGGATGTACGAGTCGAGTTGCTGCTCATCGTTGTAGCCGATACTTAGTCGTCCAATGTTTTCGCCTTTCGAGAACAACAAGAAAGCTGTCGGGATTGTGCAATTCTTGCGATCCTTCGACAGTTCGTAGTCGATTGAACAACGGCACACATAGTCATTGGGCCGATTCAGACAAAGATGAGCGCAGCCACCGTTTTTATTCATGCACGGATTCGTACCTTTGATTTCCTGCAGCTTTGTCACCTTCAAGCCCATCAAGTCTGGAAATTGATCGACGACTATGGTTCGGTCACTTCCCGTTACTTTGTTCGCCCTTTCCACGGTTCGTCGCTGCCAATCAGTCCAGTAAATGTGATTTCCGAAAAGACTCAGGCCGAAAACGTGCGGAAGATTCTCATTCAAGACAACGCGACGGTCAGAGCCGTCCATGTTTGTCACTTCGATTTTATCCAAGTTCGCATCGCACCAGTAGATTTTCTTCATATCGACATCAAGCGCGATGCCGTTTGGCCAAAATAGATCATCGGACACAAGCATAACTCTCTCTGTGCCATCTAATGAAGCTCGTTCAATTTTTGGCTTTTTTCCCCAGTCAGACCAGAACATCCAACCTAACGTTGGCGCCACAGCAATGTCCCTTGGTTCTTCCAGGTTGTCGTGGATCAAAACTCGTCGGTGTGCACCGTTCAAGCGACTCACTTCAATTCTGTCAGACCCAGCGTCAGTCCAATAAAGGTTTCTAGCAATGTAATCAACGGCCAGACCATCTGGTTGTTTGATTTCTGTATTGATGACATCACTGATGGATGTTCCATCGGGTCGAGATCGCTTTAAAGCATGCTGATCGTCGTCTGACCAGTAAATGAAGTCTTCGACTGGGTCGTAGTCGATCGCAATGGCGGATCGAACTCGACCTAGAGACAGTGGAAAACTCGTGAAATCTGGCGAATCCAAACTGATTCGACTAATTTGAGTTTTCTGCACAAGAAAGATCACGTTTTGAGGTCCGTCAGCACACTGCGTATCAGTCAGAAGCTTAACACCAGTTGGGCAAGCACATGAAAAGCCTTTTGCGTTTGTTGAGAGAAGACACAGATGCGAACAGTTTCCGTTGTTCGTTCGACACGGATTTGGACCAGCTTTCTGTAGAGACTTGTCCCAAGCACGCACAGTGATCGGCACACTGGGTGCGTCAATGACTTCACTCATCTCCCCATTTTCGAGATCGTAAGAGTTGATCGAACTGACGTTCCAGTCGCTCCAAAAAAGCTTATTGTTAATGTATGTGATGCTGTATGGGTAAGGCAGGTCTTTGAGGATCGTTCTCCGACCGCTGCCATCAAGCGCCATTACATCGAGGAAGTGAAGGTTTCCATCAACCCAGTAAATTAAATTGTTTTCTAAGTCGACGGTCAGACCATTGGGCCAAAATATTCTTTCATTGACAAGCACCATTCGGCTTGCCTTGTCGCCGTCCATCGATGCTCTTTCTATTTTCGGACTCTCGCCCCAGTCTGTCCATATGATAAGCTTCTGTGATGGCACAAGTGCGATAGCCCGCGGCTGATCTAGATCGGTCCAGAACAAAAGTTTCTGGTACTTTCCGTTCAAAGTTGCAACTTCGATTCGGTTTAGTTCTCCGTCTGCCCAATAGATTTTGTCAGTATACCAGTCGATTGCCAGCCCTTCTGGATTTTCGATGCCTTTGGTAATCACGCTTAACTTATCGACGCCGTCCGTGAGTTCTTCGATGCCAACGGGCGACGTTGGCGGCTCTCGGTACAACGACTCGTTCATTTTTCGGCACTGGATAGCCTCCATGCCTTGATCTGCCCAGCAAATCAGCTGTTTGTCATAATAAAAGTCCAGCCCGGCACCCTCATTCAGGTCCTTGGTAAGCACACTCACGGTGGTGACGTTGTTACGTGACAAATTTGCGAATCGTATGTCATGGTACGTTGTGAAAATGAGAAGGGTTGGTGATGGAGTGCCGGAGGCTGTTGGTGCATTGCGTAATGTTATCGGTTGGCCAGCATCTGTAAATGGGAAAGAAAGCAGAGCAAAAGAGAATCAGTAAAAATGCATTATTCAAAGCGAGTACTTAATGGGAGTTTTTGTTCTTCGAGTTTTCAATAATTCATGTTTTAAATTTGCGTTTAAACAGAGTTTCGTGCTGAATTGAAACGACAGGGCCGGCGTTGAAGCAAACGTGGGAAGGGTGCGAAGGAAGAGACGATTTGTGACAATTGACTTGTTTGTTCGAGATTTGAAAGTCACAAATTGGAACGAGTCAAGGAGAACAAGCAGGTAGCTTGGTGGTTGTTTGTGTTGTGCAATGGAGTTAACTTGGAAAACAAGGTGTTTGTGTGAATGACCAGGTAACAAAACAGTTGTTTTGTCATTTTTAAGAACTTTTACGGCTTTACTCTGAACTCTCGTTAGAGAAATTCACGCTTCTTTGCCAAAAATACAATTTTACGATCACAAAACCCGTCTTGGTGAGAGAACATGGCGCCAACTCCTTCATTCGCGCCTGCACCATCGATCCCCATGTTTTGCAATTGTTTCAACAGAAGAAAAAAATTCGTAACGTGATGAAGTTAAGGGAAAGGAATACGGAGAAGTTGCGAGATAAGAAGAAAACAATATTTTTAAGACATTAAAATTGCTAACGAGACTGTTGCCTTTTCCTTCATTCCATGAAGCTTCAATTCTCGCTCCGTTCGAACCCGTATTATTTCCCGATACATTCGAGTAACGTACATTTCACACAACAAGCAGCCGAGAATAAGAAAAACATTCTCTTGTTTCCTTTTTTTTTTGAACTTTGGGATTTGGGAGGTTGTGGAGTTAGGTCACGGGTCATTTCAAGATGATTTTAACGCAGATTTGAACTTGATTTGTTGTAATTGTGATCATGTAGTGTATAAACTAACAGACCAAGGAAAAAGTTGATCATGCTTCGCAATTCTAAGTTGTCTTTGATATTTAGACAAACATGTCAAAATGCAGTACCTGCTACAGCACTAAGCATCCCAAGCAGTAACAGCGCCTGCAAACGATCCCTTTACACAATGCCAAACGCAGGCAAAGAAAAGCAGAAAAATCTAAATTGTATACACAAGAACACAGCGTGGAGAGATTCTCGAAAAAAAGATCGAACGTCTTACGAGCGAGAAGAAAGAAAGAAAAAGTTCTGCTGCCATTGAGGGAAGGTGGAAAAGACAGAGAAAGAGCGAAGAAGATATAAAACGCACATGAAAGCAATTTATTAAAAAAGACGAATTAATGATGTGTTAAAAAGCAACAACAAGCCACCAGCCGTGGCTCAATGCCACGAAGCTATAATCTTCATCCACTTCGCTCAAGACTTGAGAAGCGAGAAGAAGTTTGAGTGAAAGCATAACCAGCGATGACCAAGAAGAGGCAAAGACAACAATAAGACGATGGAACGAAGGAATTAATCGCGTAACAAGAAGAAGATAACTTAGACACGGCTAATGCCATTGACTAAACGGTTTTGTCTTCTCTTTTTGCATGTACGTGCTGAAACACTTCTAGCCACCGTGATCCGCTGCTGCAGCGTGTAATTATACTGCAGAATGTTTACCCACATCCAGTTCATTTGTTGCTGTTTTCGGTGGAAATGAAAAAAACGAAACTTTGCAAATTGATTTTCATGCAAGGCGATTTTTTTTCGTTTAACGATCAACAAACGAGCGAACGAAAAAAGGGAAATCAACATTTTGCGTTGTCCGAGAGAAACGAGGATAATTTGAATATAAATGCAGAAGACTTCAGGGCTGGAGACATGATGAGGCGTGGGCAATCGATTGTCAGTGATGTCGTTAAGAAAATCATTATGAAATTTTATTGCTTTTTACTACAAGCAATTTGATGCTTTGTGAATTAGAAAATGAATGGTATGCAAAAAAAAAGTTGATGAATTGAGTGATAAGCAGGGTTTGCAAGGAAACGAAGTTGAAGCGCAAGGGTTGAATGTGAAAGTCGAATTGGTGCTTTGAGATCCAATCTCATGGAAAATTGCATAAGGAATTTTTGCACTAATGTGTTACTAGCTTAAGATCGCTGTTAACCGTATTTTGTATAGCTTTAAATGGCACTTCAATAATGTAAGCACAAAAGCTTACAAATTCTTTTTTATACTAAAACATTGACGACAAAATTTGCATATCTTGAAATTGTTCCCTACTACAAGGACATTCTAACATCATCGCGGTGAATCGACATGCCCCGCACTAAACCTGGCCAACAATTGGAAAACAGAAGAAAACAAATCCAAATATGTTCAGGAATTTCTCGGCGGCCAAAAATACCGAACAGAGCCCACTCACAAATCATCAACTCAAACAACGAGCCAGTCAAAAACGAGGCACAGCCAACAACAAAACCTGCTCATCATTCTCATCAATAATTGTCTTGAACCATTTTCTTTTTCTTGTATTCTTTTCCTCATCATCATTCCGTTCCCTGAATCTTGATCAATTTTATGTAGATTTCTTCTCTTTTTCTCGATGTTTTTTTTTCTTCTTAAAGAAATTCTGTTTATTTAATATCTGATGTTATAAAATCTTCGTTTTTCTTCTTTATTTGAGGCTCTGTGTTTGTGTGGTTATAAAAACCCGGGGCAGAGCTGGAGCGATCTGATTAACAAGCATCGAGTTCAGCACTGGCACGAGTGGTGCGTTCCCTCTCTCCTCGGATGTGTATATAAACAAGACTTTTTAATTAATTGCTTATCTTTGGGATCATTGTTTTCGTGCTGTGAGCGTTCTTCTTTCTGTTTTCTCCTATTTTGCTTCAAGATTTATGTCTTAGAGCGAGATTTACGTACGTGAAGAATAAGAAGGAAGCTCAGCTTACCTTCTACTTTTTTGGGGAATTAAACAATCGTGCTTGGCCAATACTCACTCGTTCCATAGGTGAACAGCTTCAATAGAATGAGTGCCTTGAAAACGACGTCCGCAAGATTTCTCATAATTTCAAGCAGAATCAATAAAAAATGCAAACAATGCCGGTTGATCCGGCTACATTAATGAATTTAACTGTCATTGTTCACTTGAGCATGCACAACACATCGTGCCCTCCTTCATGTATTGCACTCGTCGAGTTCTCTGCCTTCTTTCGATCGTGATTTATTTTTCTTTCTTTTCTGGACACAAATTCTCAGAACATTTTTCCAATATCGAACACAACTTTTCCTGATCAACTCGATATATCGCTTTATTTCCACTGCACTCGATGCTTCAGCGATTCTTATGTGCAATATCTTCACCGCGAGGGCATTTTTAACTTCCGAACTGAACGATAAGGTGCTTATATATAAAACAAAACTTCTTTGCGTTTCTCTCAAGTGTAAAACTTTAAAATACAGTGGTGCTCTCGTTCGGATGGACTTCTCGTTCGGATAAGCTGGACAGCCTTCTCAACCAACCAGAGCCATCTTGCATTGTTAAATAAAAATTACCTCTGCTTACGCTCCACGTTTTTAAGTTAACAAATTGAAATCAGCGATGTCGTCGTGGGCTAAGGCTACAAAGACCAACCAGCGGACTCACCGCGAGCGGCATCAACCCGAAAACCGGAAGGAGCTGGGATTGCTAGAGAAGAAGAAAGATTACAAGCTGCGAGCGCAAGACCGCAATGAAAAACAAGAGACATTGAAGTTGCTGAGAAAAAGAGCTTTGAACAAGAATCCGGATGAGTTCTATCACCACATGATCAACTCAAAGATCCAAGATGACGAGCACCGAGAAAAAGACAAGGACGACGACCTCTCAGTCGATCAGATTAAACTGATGGAGACTCAAGACAAATCGTACATTTCGATGAAGCGAACAATCGAGACGAAGAAGATCAAGCGACTCCAGTCTCATCTCCACATGATCGACGTCTCCGACCGCACCAAGAATAAACACGTCTTTTTCGTGGACAACCAAGACGAAGCCAACAATTTCAGTCTTGCAGAACGTCTCAACACTCATCCGGCTTTGCTTTCGCGCAAGAGTAACCGAATCAGACTCGATGACTTGGACAAGCTGAAAATAGACATCGACGAAGCGACCATCGCCAAGTTGAACTTGGAGCGTGAGAAGTCGTACAAGGAGCTTGACAAGCGAATCACTCGTGAACGCGAGCTGGCCAAGACTCAACGCAAGCTAGAGATGAAGAATATTTCAAGAAAACAGCGCAAGACTCTCAAGCCAAAACAGCTTCACGACATCCTGAAATCGTCGAACCCCGTTTTCAAGCTCAAGTATCAGCGAAAGAAGTGATCACTGGCGATGACATTGCTTTAAGATTAAGTGGAATTAACATTTATTAGAATTTCATTCGTTATGCAAATAAAAGTTTGATTGAATAAAAGTTTTGTTCATTTTGATAAAATTCTTGAATACTTTGATAAGGGTTTTGGTGAAGGAAGATCACCTCAAAAATTGCAGCCAAATAACTCGAACCGGTCAGACCAGCTCGTTAACCTGCCATTGAACGTAAATGCAATGAAATTAAGGGCAAGAAGATGAAGATTTAGTTGATCAGCTCCACATAGTTTGCAGGGAAGAGGCCGTAGGATCCGAATCTCTCTGAAAATCCTTGCCACCATCCTAAAATCACAAATTTTTAAGTGAATGACATCGTTAAACATCGAGTCAATTTGATAGAGTCAGCCATACCTTCGTCAATTTGATCAATGTGCGAAATGATATCACCGGGGTCAAACGAGATCTCCGTTTCATCAACAGCGGAATAATCGTAAAGGGCGACTGCTTTAAGCATTTCACCTTCGGGCGACAAATCTTCTTCTTGCGGATGAGTCGCGGCGACTTCGACTTGTTGCGGTTGTGTGGCTTGTTGCACGATCGGCTGTTGCTGTAGGCCGTTTTGACTGTCTCGATGATAATCAGTCGTCGCGATAAAATAATTATCTTTGTTGTTGCTGTCAGGCGTGGTTGGTGTTTTGGGAGAGCGCTTAATTGTCGAGAATTGTTCGTCATCATCGATATCGTGACCCGCTGGGATGGAAATTGGTTCTGCGGTCTTAGCTGGCTCTGGAGTCGTAATCGGCTCGGGGGTCTGCACTTTGACAACTGGTTCAGGCTCAGCAACTGGAATCTGAATCTTAGCGGGTGCCGCTCGAGGTTCAACCAGGACTGGGGCTTGTTCAGGCTCGATTTTGTGAATTGTCTTTCTTATTGGCTTAGGTGGAGCAGCGCTTGCTGGCGCTGGTGCCGAGTTTTGAGCCGCCTGTTGCTGGAACAAGGCTTTAGCAGTGTTAACCCGGTTGCCAATGAGCTCTCGGGCTTCATTTCGGCGGTCTTGTCGCATTTCTTCAGCGCGCGGCTTCGATGACTCGTCTTTTTCAATTGGTTTTACCGGAGAAACAGGTTGGGTTACTTGCACTGGAGCTAGTTTCTTGACTTCGGGTTCTTTGTTCAACTGTTCTCGCTTCTGGTGCTCATTTTGTTCCCGTTTCAAGCGGTCGCCTTCAAGCTTGAGGTTGGAAAGTCTTCGCGATTCAGTCTCGGAAGCGACTCTCGCCTTTTCCATTTCTTCTTCTTTTCTCCAGAATTCATCACGCTTCGTGGAGTTGATTTCTCTGTTCGGAACGACCTTGGAGTAATTGGTGCCGATGTTGAACTTTTCATCGGTAGGAGCCGCCCGTTCCTGGAAGTTGTAAGACGAGGTAATGTTGGAAATCTTCTTCAGAATCGTTTCCTCTTCCAGTTCCTCGATCGTCGTGGCTTTTGCGTGGAATGAAAACTATCAGAACGAGAAGACTTGCATCACTGCGAGGAATATTACCTGTAATCGTCAGGTGGTTCTTGAGTAGCTTAGTAATATCGCGGATGTGGTTTGAGCACGTCCCTTTGTGCACCAAGTCCAAAACTGCTTCGCCCTGTAATTAGAGAAGTCAAAGTTTTCTTCTTAATTGATTGTGAGTCATCAAAACTTACTTGGAAGTTAATTAGAATTAACTTGGCTAGTTTGGTGTTGGGGTCAAGGACGCGTATAAAGGCATACTGTATTTTTCCCTCGTTAATTTCCTCGGCGACTGTTTCAATGCCTCCAGATCCTATTGCGTCCTGAGAAAGAAGGAATGTTTCAATTAGTTTTGCAAATTTTTTCATTAGAACTTTCCTAACTTACAACTTTAAGATCCAGAGATCGCCCTTCATAGCCGAAGATTGCCCAATCATACCCATCTTGACATTCAGTCACCTTCTGCCGTGCGTCGAGAATCTGAGCCTTGTTCTTGTTTATATTCACCGACATGATTTCAATCTATTTTCATTTGTCGTCGAAGATACATCGTAGTTGCCGCCCCTGTCTGAGATCGAAGGGTCAGAAACTCGGAAGACGTCTAATATCAACAAACGCGCCGGGAAAAAAAATTAAACAAGTTTTCACGGTGATAAAGTCACTCTACGATGTTCTCGATCTGCAAGCAAACACTTCCGGCCACCGGGGTCGAGTTCGCCATCAAGTGTAACTTTTTCAACAACCTCGAGAAGAATTTGGTGACTGGCGGATCGAATATACTCAAAGTTTTCCGCATCTTACCCGAAACAGAGTTCAACACCAAGGAAACTTACAGTGAGTAGGCTTAGACTGTTATTGAACCGATTGACTAAATGAATATTCATTGTAGACACGCGCCCACCGAATATGAAATTGGAATGTCTTGCTTCATATGAGCTTTTTGGAAACATCATGTCACTCCAGTCAGTGTCTCTCAATAATTCACCTCGAGATGCGCTGCTTATTAGTTTTCCAGAAGCCAAACTCTCGGTTGTTCAACACGATCCAGACTCGTTCGACTTGAAGACACTCTCGCTGCATTACTTCGAAGAGGACGACGTTAAGGGTGGCTGGACGAGTCCTCACAATGTTCCGATTGTCCGCGTTGATCCCGACAACCGATGTTCGGTGATGCTGGTGTACGGGAAGAAGCTTGTAGTGCTGCCATTTCGCAAGGACAACACACTGGACGAAATTGAAATCCAGGACGTGAAGCCAATGAAGAAAACACCGATGCAGCTCATCACTAAGACGCCGATACTGCCTTCGTATCTCATCGCCTTGAAGGACCTCGATGAGAAAATTGACAACATTCTTGACATTCAGTTTCTGCAAGGATACTACGAGCCAACGCTGCTGATTCTCTATGAACCAGTGCGCACTTATGCTGGGTAAGAATTTGTAAAGACTTGTTTGAGTCTCAAATTTTAATTGTTTCCTTGGTTTTTAGACGAATTGCAGTACGCAATGATACCTGCTCCATGGTTGCGATCTCATTAAACATCCAGCAAAGAGTCCACCCAGTGATTTGGTCGGTCACAAACCTGCCGTACGACGCTCTCCAAGCCGTTCCCATCAACAAGCCAATCGGTGGATGCCTCATTCTCTGCATCAACTCGCTTATCTACTTGAACCAAAGCGTTCCCAGTTACGGAGTGAGCCTCAACAGCACCGCCGATCACAGCACAAATTTCCCGCTGAAACCTCAAGATGGAGTGAAAATCAGCTTGGACTCTGCACAAATTGCGTTTATCACGAATGAAAAGCTAGTCTTGTCGCTTAAAGATGGCGAGTTGTACGTGTTGTCGCTGCTTGCGGACTCAATGCGAAGTGTTCGAAGCTTCCACTTCAGCAGAGCTGCTTCAAGTGTTCTCACTAGTTGCGTAAGTGGTTTTATAAAATTGTACAAGTTTCAAATAGTTTAAACGAGTTATTTCACTCCAGATCTGCTTGTGCCAAGACGAATACTTGTTCCTTGGATCACGACTCGTAAATTCACTTCTCCTGCGTTTCAAAGAAAAGGACGACAACATGGTGATCTTGATTGAAGATGTGGAGACACCGGAAATTGAAAAAGACGTGCAAACAGCAAAAAAAATGCGATTGGAAGAAGAAGAGTTGCTTGTGTACGGGGCCAAGACTAACAAAACCTCGGTTAACCTGTCAAGCTACATCTTCGAAGTCTGTGACAGTTTGATGAACCTTGCGCCCATCGGTTACATGGCCGTTGGTGAACGAGCGCAAACTGAAGAGCATCAAGAAGATGAAAACGAGATCGAAAAGCGTGATCCTAGCAAAATGGAGCTGGAAGTGGTCACAAGTACCGGCTACGGCAAGAATGGCGCTTTGTGCGTGCTTCACAACACGATTCGACCAAAAATCGTGACTAGCTTCAAGCTTAGTGGATGTCTCGATTTGTGGACCGTTATTGATGACTCGCAGATGAAACGCGAAGACCGCCACACTTTCATGATCCTGACACAGCGAACAAGCTCGATGGTGTTAAGAACTGGCGATGAGATCAGTGACATTCACAACACCGGGTTCGCTTGCAACACGCCGACGATATTTGTTGGCAATCTCGGCTCAAACCGATACATTGTGCAAGTCACTTCAAAGTCCATCCGGTTGATCCAAGGCCCGAGACTTGTGCAAAACATTCCCATCGACCTCGGCTTCCCGCTGACCAACGTTTCCATAGCCGACCCATACATTTGTGTTCGTGCGTCGAACGGACAGATTGTGACGCTGGCATTGCGTGACAACAAGGAATTTTCATTCCAGCGTCTCTACATGAACCGAAACAGGATCAGTGGCACTGCAGTTGCTGTCTCGATTTATAAGGATACTTCGGGATTGTTCACTACAAAATGCGAAGACTTCGCTGACTTGACGAAGACGCCATCTGGCACGAGAGACTTCGGTGGATACATGAAAGCTGAGCCTGGCAAGGAAGTCGAAGACGAAGAAGACTTGCTTTACGGTGAAAGCGGTAGCAAGTTCAAGATGCAGTCAATGGTTGACATGACTTTGGCGTCGAACGCCCAACGCGATTGGTGGCGACGGCTTTTGACGGCCATCAAACCAAGTTATTGGTTGTTCGTCACTCGAGACAACGGTAACCTCGAGATATATTCGGTTCCAGACTTAAAGCTGATGTATCTCGTGACCGACGTTGGAAACGGCAACAAAATCCTAGCTGACGCTATGGAATACGTTTCACTCCCGCAAACCAACGACGAAGAAGGCGACGGTGAGAAACACGAGACACAAGCTTCATCAACGATTCCCAAAGAAATTCTGATGATCGGGCTAGGACACAACGGATCTCGCCCACTGCTGTTCATCAGGATGAAGAACGAAGTGCTGATCTACCGAGCGTTCAAATACATTCAAGGAAACCTCAAAATTCGGTTCCGCAAAATGAAACACACGATCGTGTACTCTTCAATCGAACAGAACATCAAACACGAGACGGATCAGTTCAACGACGATGGCGAAGAGTTTGCGTTCAATCCGGTGAACACTCAGAAGATCCGTTTCTTTAACAACATCAACGGCCTAAACGGAGTTTGCGTGTGCGGGAACAGTCGTTCGTACTTCGTCTATCTCACGATCAGAGGCGAGCTGCGAACTCACCAGTTCAACGACGACACAATCGCCAGCAACAGCGGCAGTATCAAATGCTTTGCCGAGTTCAACAACGTCAACTGTCCAAAAGGCTTTCTTTACTTCAACATCACCGATGACGACTTAAAGATTTCTACTTTTCCCGAGAACTTGACCGTCGACGCCGATTGCCCAATGCAAAAGGTGTCGATTCGAAGCACACCTCAGCACATCATTTATCACAGAGAAGTGAAAGTCTACGGGCTAGTGTTGAACAACAAAGAAGTCAGCAACAAGTACTACCGTTTCAACGGTGAAGATAAGGAGTTGTGCGAAGAGAACCGCGGTGAACGTTTTCTGTATCCACAAGTCGACAAATTCTCGTTCGTTCTTGTGACGCCCTCGAACTGGCAGATTGTTCCGGAAATTCAAGTCGACTTGGAAGAGTGGGAACACGTTTCCGCACTAAAAGTCGTGATGCTAACCTATGAAGGTGCACAGTCGGGGCTCAAAGAGTACATTTGCATGGGCACAAACTTCAACTACAGCGAAGACATCACGTCACGTGGACGAATTTTGATTTTTGATCTCATCGAAGTCGTTCCTGAGCCAGACAAGCCTTGGACTAAGTACAAGTTGAAGCAGGTCTACGCAAAGGAACAGAAAGGACCGGTCTCGGCGATCACCAGTACGATGGGTTTCCTTGTGACGTCGGTCGGTCAAAAAGTTTACTTGTGGCAGTTGAAGGACGAAGACATTGTCGGCGTGGCTTTCATTGACACGAATATATTCATTCATCAAATGGTGTCAATCAAATCGCTGATTCTCGTGGCTGACATCTACAAATCAGTGACTGTGCTTCGGTTTCAGAACGAGTTCAGAACTCTGTCAATGGTGTCCCGTGATTACAACCCGATGATGGTCTATCAAATCGAGTACCTCGTCGACAACGCAAATTTGGCGTTCCTGGCTTCGGACAACGAATCCAATTTCTCGATCTTCATGTACCAGCCAGAATCACGAGAGTCGCACGGTGGACAGAAACTGCTTCGTCGAGCTGATTATCACCTCGGCCAAAAAGTTAATTGCATGTTCCGAGTCGCGTGCAACTTCAAGCAACAGTTCGACAAAAAGGTCATCGCCTACGACAGCAAGCACTTGACGTTCTTCGGAACTTTGGACGGTGGATTTGGATTCGTGTTGCCACTGCCGGAGAAATCTTATCGACGTTTGTTCATGTTGCAAAATGTTCTTCTCACTCACAATGCACATTTGGCTGGGTTGAACCCGAAATCTTTCCGAACAATCAAACAATCGCGTAGAATTCTGACCAACCCCGCTCGTGGAATAATTGACGGCGAGTTGATATGGCAGTACATGCACCTGAATCTTGCTGAGAAACTGGAAATTGCGAAGAAAATCGGAACGAAGGTGGAAGAAATTTATCAAGACATTTACGAAATCGACACTGTTTCAAAGGTTTTTTGAGCCAATTCTAAGGATTTGAAATTAAATTGAATAAATAAGTTGAAAAAATTAAATTGAAGAAAAAAAAAATGCATATCCTAATTTACTTGTATCGGCATTGTTTTTCGGTTGAGAAGCTGTGGAAGAAGCTCAAGTGGCAAGCAATTCAGAGAATTCAGATGGATTTTTATTAAGAAAATCCGTTGATAAAATTTCAAAAACTGCTTTTCCAGGGAAAACTAAATGTTCTTGCAGTTCTGGTATTCCTGAAACTCAAAAAACTTTTCGTTCCAACATCGGTGGCAAAATATTCAAATACATAAAACAAAATAAAAAATATCACGCAGGGGTTGCTTGCTTATGAATTGAAATAATTTGCATAGTTTGTTTGTATTTAATAGCACGATGAAAATCGGTTTGGGATTTTCCAAGAGGTGGTGAATTTGGTTTTCTTTTCACATTCGAACAGCGAACATTGAATCGAAATGACGACGAAAAGTTTCAGTCCGGGAAATAATTTTTGTGATCACATAAAGGAGTAGAAAAGTTTTTTAAAAAGTCGACGACTAGTGTAATTAGTCCGCGAAAATGATTTTCCCGAAGATATTCTGGTGTTACTGCCTGCTGATATTGCAAGTGATGTGTCGCGATCCGCCCACCGTGAAAATTCCAAAGCAAGGATCAATCTTAGGCATGTTCATGAAAATGTATCGGACACAATCAATTGTGGCCTTTCTTGGAATTCCGTACGCCCAGCCACCGGTCGGCAGTCTGAGATTTAATCCACCCGTGGTGGATAATCTGCCGAGCTGGGATGGCGTGAAAAATGGGTCGATTAGTCCACCGAACTGTTTTCAAAACACAAACAATCCGAAGCAGAAGCACACGATGGTGTTGAACAAACTATTGAACAAAGTTATGGATATTGAAGCGATTATGGGCGAGATGGCAAGTGATCAGTACGACGAAGACTGTCTTTATCTGAACATTTTTGCGCCCGATGGTAGGTGACGCCAAGCTTGAAATCGATTTTGACTCCGTTTTAACACTCCAATGGCCTGCCAAATGTATTGTCTGGTTCAGTTCTCCATTACTACCACTAAATTCTCTTATTTTTCAACCATGTACAAGCAAAAACATGCTTGTACATAAAATAAAGGAACAGGAGTAGAACAATAAACAATCTTGTTTTTTTTTCACTCTCTGCCCGCACATAGCGTGCACATTTTAAACCGAAAAAGCAACTCCAGAAAATCCTTAATCAGGAACAGCAAAAAATAGCACGGTGAAGTGTCTTACATAACTATGGCATTGGGTTAATATTTCCATGCTTTAAAACAGTCGATGCAATTTGACGTTCAAAAAAACGGGTTCTAATTGCCAAGCATTAAAAAAATATTTCATGGCTTGCAATAAATCTATAACAATATTTCATATTTTTATTAAAAAATCAATGGAGACGGTTTTTGTTTATACAAATGTACCCCAACCTTTCGTTGTGTTTGACGAAATTTCCTCGGTCTCGAGTCTGCTGGATTGAACAAATAAAGCACCGACCGACCGAAAGTGAAAGTTGGATCGTAAATTTGATAACTTTTCATAACAAAGCTTTGACATAGCCCGGGCATTTAACTCTCCGTGACTCTGTGGTCATGTGTATGTGTGGAAATGAGATTTACGGAGTGGAATTGCTTAGGGTTGAGTTTGAATTGATAGTGAAGACAGTTGAAAATGCGTGAAATTTAGAATTTTGTGTTTGATAAGTGGAATTTAAATACGAAATTTATACTTGAAGAACACGAATGTTTCTTGATAGAAAATTATTCAAACAAAACAGACAATTGCAATGTTTCAAGCTTTCAAAGCACAATCAAAAAACGTTTACAGTTTTTCTATTACAATTTACTGCATTTTCCAACGATTCTTCATACCAGAAACGAACATTCCTATTGACTTAAGCATTTTCTGGTCACAAACTTATCATTTATCAACATAACAATGGCTTCAGCGACGATTTTCATTCACCAACACTTGCTCAGCTGTTTTCTCTAGACATATAATAAAAGCGAAGGAAAGTTCCTAATGGATATCGAACACAACAAAGACAGAGGCAATCAAGGGATGTCAGTTGAAAACGTCTTAAGAACACACTTTGCTGGAAATTTCCAATTGTGGCCTGGCAATGACGTTATTGACGGAATTTCAAAATCGGTGGAACACGCTTTCGTTTTCCCAGATCTTCCCTCATTTTTTTGTTAATGAACTCAATTTTACTTGAAAATGGAAATCACGATAGTTTCCGTTCTGTTTAATTTTCTCATTTCGAACTTTGAGCGAGAGAATTGAAAAGAAATATCAAATTGATTTTATATCAAGTCTGAAGGCATCACGCTGGCTCGGAATAGATTGTTGAATGTTATCTACATCTGAAATCCGCTTCAATTCATGTAAACCAGAGTTTCAATTACTTTTACGTAAGGCGTAAATTGCAAGGTGAAAATTAATGCGGTCAACGTTGTAAGTTGTTCTTATGCGCAGATATTAAATGTAACTTCCTTCAAGGCAGAAATTGCGTCATAAAATTAAATAGCAGCGCGACAACGTGGAAAATTTCTTGCTGGAGGCAAGTTCAACCGTAGTTAAGAGAACCTTCAACAAATCCTCGCCTTTGCGTGTTGAATTGCGAAAACAACGCGCGCGATAGCAAAAAACCTGAGAAAACTTTCTGAAGCAGAGTGGTCAAACACATTTCTCGGAGAAACAATTTTCGAACTTTCCAACATGAACACACAAACAAAGGTTATTAACCGCTGTTAACATTGTGCATGCCAAGGAATCCATTAAACCAGTACTTCAACTTTTCCACGGCAAAACACTTTTCACGAGAGTTCTGTGTGTTGGCAACGTTTTATCGCGAACAAGAAAGTGAAAAGTTTACTCCACTTTGGTGGTGACTAATTAAATAAGTCCAAGCTGTTGTGTGCAAGGAAGGTGAATAATTGCCTCAACGAAGGAGAAATTTCCGTACACGCATTCATTTTCCACTTTAATTGCTGCCTGAATTTTTCTTTAGTTGACCACACGACCGACGCAGAATTGGAACACAAAAACTTATTTTCTTTTATGTGTCACTGTGTCATAAGTCCAACTCCTTTGGAAAGGGAATTCGCCTTATAATTTACGTCAATTAAATTTAACTTTTATGGTTGAGAAGAGAATTTTCCGAATCGAGGTCGAACGGAAAAGGAAATTGCAAATGTCGCTAGAATTTAATTGCTTTTCAATTCCAACTATAAGGAATAAATTAGTGGGGGCAGTAAATGAAGCACTTAACTTGGTAACGGCCATGGAGAATGTTCTTGGAATCCATTTTTCATTGAATGATCCAAATGCCACCTTGGGTTGCTAATAAATATTCAAAATTCTGTCCTTCAAATAGGTCCCTCGCCTGCTGAAGGCTACGCAGTAATCGTCTACCTCCACTCTGGTGATTTCTCAAACGGAAGCCCCTTCGACATTAATCCTTTCCAATTGGTGTTTAAACAGAAGGTCATCGTGGTTACGATTGCGTATCGACTCAACATTCTTGGATTTTTCACAACTCTCGACGGTGAGTCGCCTGGCAACTACGGTTTAATGGATCAGTCAGCTGCCTTGTACTGGATACAACAGAACATCAAAGCTTTCGGCGGTGATCCCATGAACATGTCATTAATGGGACATGGAAGCGGGGCCACGAGCGTCTGTATTCATTTGACGTCGAAGGATTGGTCCGATTACTTCCAAAAGGCAATCATAATGAGTGGGACAAGCCTCGCAACGACATCGATACGCCCCGCTTCGTATTATGCAAAAGCTGTTGACAGAACGGCTCACGCTTTTTCATGCTTTCGACGCCCCACATCGCAGCTTATGGAATGCCTTCGGAGAGTAGGCGCGAAGTTTCTCGTCGAGAACGCACCGGACCAAAACTGGGGACCAATCATCGACGAAGGCTTGAGCAACATCACCGCCGCAGTCATTTCTGACGACCCGGAAATGCTGATCGAACACGGCCATCTCAGGAAAGTCCCGATTCTGATCGGCTTCACCAACATGGAAGAAGCCTACGATCTAATCGCTGAGAACATGGTCGAGAACGGAATTTCTTTGGAACTCTATGAGTCGATGATTAATGAAGTCGTGGCTATGGACTTCTCGCAGTTTGAGAACAATGAAACCATGTGCGCCGGAAACACTCAAGCGGCGTTGGAAGCGGTGAACTTCCTTTATAGGCCGTATCCACCAACGGAAGACAAAATCCACTTGCGAAATTTCTACCTTAACTTCCTGAATGACCGAAAATATTCAGCTCCGACAATCGGGTTGGCAGCGCACATGTCGAAGCAGGCGGAAACCTTCGTTTATCGCTTCGATCTCAAACCGCGTACAATGCTTGACATTCCTGAAGACATAGGCGTTCCGCACGGCTTCGACCAGATCTTCGTTTGGGGCTTGCCGTACTGGGGCACTCAAACCGAGATGGTTTGGGAGAACGCCGACAAGAGAGTCGCCGATATCATCATGACGATGTGGGCGAACTTCGCTAAGTACACTAATCCAACGATGCTAGGCGTGTACATAAAGTGGGAAAACTTCACGCATGAGAATCCAAGCATCCTGATCATCGACCGGTCCTTCAACATGAGTGACTTCAAGTCACTAAACCACCACGCAATTAAATTCTGGAATGAATATTACCCGAGTGTTCTTCGTTTTGCCGCTTCGTGTTGCAACATGACCGAATCAGCAGGCATCAAAGCTGCCATGGTCAGCCATTACTACACGTTCACGTTGTGCCTTGTTCTTGGACAACTGCTTGTGTTTCTTCATCACATGACAGCCACTTGAAGTTTTGATTGACTGAACACTTGCTTCTGATCAATCAATGATTAATGTAAAAATAATTGAGATTAAGTTGTCCAATCAAAATGACAGTGAAAAGTACACTCGATGTTGTTACCAAACAATGCAATCTTACTAAACTTTTGTACAAAGAAAGCTTGACAAAGAAACAGTTGAGTGATGAAGCAGAAAATGAAGCATTGATATGTAAATAGCGACACGGTTTTCTTTCCATACCACCCTTCGTGGAAATTTGTGTAATTAATGATCGCAGGGGGACGTCGGATCGAATGAGCCTTGTTTAAGTTCAATTTGAAATAAAATCAAAGGAATTCCATTGCATAGCTAGCTAACAATATTTATTAAATTGGCGAATTAATGGTCAATAACGATTTCCACCGTTTTTCGAGAACATATTACTGGCGTGATAAATTTTACCTCGGTGGTAATTTACTGCTGAAATCTGGGTCATTACACCATTTTCTCTATCAGTTAAGTTTTCACGGCATTTTCGGGTGAACATTTTGAATGTTTCTAAAGTAAAAAGTGAAGCATGAACTAGAGAGCCGGAGCTTGATTCGTTCCGTATCAAGGTTCGTCAAAA
>JPYR01000952.1:0-21692 GCA_000775305.1 Belgica antarctica
TTTTTTTTTTTCGAAGAACAAGAATCTAACTTAAACCAATTTATAAGCAGGCAAGATTCAAAACTTATTCAATACGGTTTTATGCAGAAATTTTGGCGAATTTTTATTCCTAATTCACCGTGTCAAGAAAAACAAAAGTTTCTGACTCGTGTCGCAAGCCTAACTGACAGAAACCGAGGCATAAATGACGCAATCCAATCTCTGATCAAATTAACTTCTTCTTTGAATCTTTTGCAGCAAGGAAATTTCAGTTTTCTTGTTAGATTCACGATCTGCAAAAATCCATTAATCGCATCGTGAACTCTTTAGCTACAGTCAAGCACAAAGCCAACGATGAGAGTTATGCAAAAACAAGCGGCCGCGCGAGAGATATTTCTACGGTCACTTTTGTTTCAACTTGATTTTGATTTCGTTCGGGTTTGCAATGGTTGTCAAGAGCACAATAAAAACATTTTTTTCTTTCATTGTGTTAATCTGGGGCTGATTTCCATGCACAGCCACACTTCGCGTCGATTGTATCCAAAAAGCCATCGACCAGCAAAATTTCTATTACCAAATATTGAGACAGCCCATAAATCATGACATAGCAGTAAAGAAAAACTTTCACTATTGTTTAGCGTTCATCCTGGAAAAAGAGCTTTACTCATAACACGCCACGCACTTTTTGGCGTTCATTAACCTCTCGACGAATGGTGATGGGCTGGGGCTAATTTAGTTCATTGACAATTTTATAAATTAATGAAGTAGTGAGAGCGGCGATTTTGACTTTTCACGCTTTTTGGAGCGGCAAAATGTATTTTTGGATGGTGGACTGAAGATTGAGATCACTCCGGTCATCAATCACCAAAATCTGCTTCTCATCTGTGTACTGTGCATTGAACTCTAAGCCTAGGGACGGATAAAGTTTAGTTTACCCAAAAGTTAGTTCAAGTGTGAATGATTTTTAGTCCACTTCCTGGGTTCACAGATGTTCTGTACCTGATTATGCTTCGTGGGCGATCTCATCGAGCTGGTAGAAAATCAATTAATTAGAAAACTTAGAAACCCAGAATTGTGTGACCTGATATTGTCGTGAAACTTGTGCAGAACCTTCCACGACGCTGAATCGCAAATGGTCTTCAAATGTGACTTCTGAACATCACTTGAACTGCTTCGCAACATTTCCATAAACAGCGATACGTGCTATCGTTGCTATTGCATGATCACGATCACTTTTACTTTCTCTTTAGTTATTTACTGTTTCCATTTCGCTTTGTGTTGTTTTGTGCGCTTCTCATTGCAAATTCAATTGCTTTCCTACTTCCTATATTCGACTTCAAAGCATTTCCGATAAGAACAATTGAATTGATTATCGCGAAAGGGCACAGCGTGTGCAAGATGACGATTGCACAATTTACCAACGTACATTGTCTTGGTTTGAAGCAGAGAAGACTGTGTGCGAGACCAGGATTAATAAATTGCGATCGTTAAGTTCTTTGTAAGAAATCTGAAGCAACGAATTCTTAAACAAAAACTAAATTTCTTAAAATTGGATTTTTCGAGTTTTCATTCTTCAAAAAAAAAGTAGTCGTTGGTAACTTTTTTCATTAAATTTCCTGTCTTGTATTAAATAATCACTAGTTGATCGCTTGGCTGTGCATAAAAAGTTTGAAATTCAACAATTCCAACTGAATTATTGACGCTTTGCCTACGACAAATTATGATAGCGCTCAAAATTAACTCACATCAAGGCCTGCAAAGCTTTTGAAAGAATTTCAATCTAGATTTGAATACCACTATGAATCTGAGTCATTTGCCAAAATCAAAAACATGAAAACAAATATGAAAATCTAAGCCAAAAGTCAATGCACCGTCAAAACGCTAGCTGTTGATGCAAGAACCGTCAGAGAGGAAATTTTCATGCAAAATCAAAATCAAAGCTCGACGTTTCACAATTTTTATTCAAATTATTCGATTCTTGTGTGCAAAGGAAAAACTTTTTCAGCAATTCATTCACATGCTTTCGTCGGAGTTTTTTCAGCTCTCAACTATCGGCCGAGACTCTCACGCGTTTAATTAAATTTCAATTTCAAATGAAAGCGTTCAAAATGCGATTATTCAATCGGTCAGTAGCCTCAGAGTCTCTATTGAGATTTTGTAACCATTTTGCGCTTGATAGGTCGACGAACCCGAAAAGCCAAGCTGAAAAGCGCACGCAATGTCGATCGAGGAAAAAGCGATTTTGATTTACAAAGCAGTTACAAAATCTTCGACTCGGCTTTTCTGGAAAACTTTGTTGCATGTTCGTCTCGGGAAAATCTAGTTCGAAGCGTTGCTTGTGCGAATGTGAACCTCTAATTACTAACTTGTTTTCACAATTTCTTTTGCATTTCAATGCATGCGGTGTCTGTGTCGTACTGAGAGTCATAAGAAATGGTGTAATTGAAAAAATGCATGTTGAACGCAAAAACAAGTTGCCAATTAATGCGTAATTGCACTCTCATGCTTGCAGCACGTTGCATAATCGACGACCAGTAAAAAAGAAGGAAAACAACGCATTGCGACTTGAAACATTCACTTGGCTTTCTGTGAAATTTATATCACGCGGACTTGGTTAGTTGGCTAAATAGTTGCAAAAGTTGTTTACTCGACATGAACTTGTTCAATCGGTGCGATTTTTATTTCAATCTCTGATAGACTCGCATGCGAGTGTAATAAACCCGCGTTACTGGCCAACTGCATCAGACTCGCGAAAAAATATGCAAACGTGAACTCGTTTGACTCAAACTCAAAAAATGTTTTGAAAACTAAGAGTCATGCCAGCACTAGAAAGTTTAAAAATACAATGGCAAAACTTGGACGCGAGATTTTGCAATGGAATCTCGTTCAATTTTCAGCTTGTTTCATTTTCCAACTGTTTTTCAGATCTAAACTCAAGATTTTCTTTAAAACATCAGCATTCATTTATGTGTGAAGATCTTTGACGAACTTAGCCCCGACACCGTGCAAAAGTTTTCCGCATTTATGCTTCACTCTTGCATCACTTCGTTTGAAAGTGGAGAAAAAATGCTTCTTTCTTCAATGACAACATGAATTGAATGCTTCAGTAATTGCATTGGCGATGTTTACGTAAGACGAGCCCAACCCACCGCGAATTGCGACGATGCTTCACGACTTTATTCCGAGAAAGACATAATTTGAAACTTCAGACGTTTAGATTGAGTGCAAAACGTTGAAAAATCCATTGATTTCCATTAGCGCCAAAAATCGCCAGGCTTAGAGCGGGCTTTGTGATCATTAACGCATCATAAAGTCTGTCAAAATTCAAAACCATAACAAAAATGAAAGCAAGAGTCAAGAAACTCTGTTGAACTTAAACCATGATTAACCTTTAAGGCGTTATCCAACTGCCATCAGCAGCACAAAGCGGAGTAAAACAAGCTCGTAAACAAGAGCGCGGGCACTTTCACTGCCAAAATCAACTGAAATAATCCGTTAAGCAGCACTGAGCGTTCGTGATTTGCTGCTTAGTCTGCAAGGAAAGGATTAGAAATGACATTTTCATGCATTAATCCGCCGTTAATGGAAATTTAACCGTTACATTATGTCAATTTGACCAAACGAGGCTGCCAAAGCCGGTAGTAAACTGTTTTGATGCCGCACGACATACAATCTCAAAATGTGTTAAATGTCGACAATTTCTTCGAGTTGAAGCTTTCACTTTCTCATGAAGCCTTAAGAGAGATTCAAGTATAACATGAAGTTTAATTAAACTTGCCAACGCACGCCGCTCGCCCGATGCATAATGATGATATTTTTAAACTTGACTTTAAACAGCCTTTCGCAGAGACGTGAACTGGTTATTACAGCGGAGACGTTGCGTAACCACTCGCTGATTTGTTGACTTTGGTCGAAAAGCAAGAAGCGACGTGCTGGCCGTTAAAAGCTTTCTCTTTTGCCCGCGACTTTGTCAGCTTCTTGTCCAAAACGAAAGTGAAATTGAAGATTTTTTTGGCAAATGGGTTTTTGATGAAGGTGAAAGCATCTCTCTGCGAACTTCACATTACGAATAACTGCAGAAAGAATGACCTTAAACAAGGAAAAAGTGAGCAGGAAGTGCTGAAGACATAAGATTTCTGTTTCGTAGTTTTTTTCTTCAATATTTCAGGGTTTTAGTCAAGGCTTCGTTGGTGTGTATGCATCACAATAAATGATCCCAAAGACATTGACTAGAAGTGGATAACCGTTTACGGGGCTAGAATCAGTTCCTGTTTCTTTTGTTGAGTTGCGCTTCGATGATTTACTTTGGTTTTCTCAGAAGATCAAGACTCAGATAGTTCAGAAGCGACTGAGAGTGAAATTCTTGACCTTTAAAATAATTCCGGGGAAGATGAATCGTAATAAAAATAAATGTTTAACTTGGGACTAATTTTGCTGTTAGTTTACTGGCTGAACGTGGTCACTATTGGTCTGTTTTACTCAAATATTACAAGTCCAACTTGCACATCTTCAAGCTACCCACAGTTGGCCAATCGGCCTTTATTGATTAAAACGTCAAATTTTGTCTGCTTAAGTTTTATTTTCTCATTTTGACCCAACTGATCAACCTTCAGCAGACTCTAATCATTTTTATCGATACAAAAAACCATGTAAACGTACGGACAACGCGTTCAAGCCCCAGACAAACCGGGAAATGTAGCAATTTAGATCACTCGAGTTATCCCAGCGATCAGTTTTTCTCGATCAAGCTGACTGATGTGTGTCCTTCTAAAATCTCTACCGGTTGCCAATTCATTCAGCACTTCAAAATATGTTAGCAAGCTCTTCTAACGGCAATTAACATACATTCACTGATCACGAAAAATTGCTACTTGCGAGAATTTATAAATATTCAGCTGACTTGACATTGAAATTCTCGAGATTTGAAACGAAAGAACAGAATATCCATTCAGCTGATATGAGTTGTCATTTACTCAACACCAACCTTACATGAAAGCAAACTGTGCAAAGTCTCCTTGAAATACAGTAAAACTTGATTGCCATGATAGTAACCTACAAGCGGTAGTGTCGTATCGATGAGCGTGTTCGTAACGGTCTGGTCCCCGTAACATACGCAGCACGCCTCGTTCTGGCTGTTTTCGGGTGTTTGACCAGACTTACTGCGCGCTTGCTAAGTCGGCTTCGGATTTCATGCGACAATATCAAGGACGAACAGTCGAACAAAGCTCTTTTGGCAGTGAATAAAATTTACATGCAAATGTATTCTGTAAACTTCCTCCAAAATACAACTTAGCACGTCTACTATAATCGCCGAAAGAATTTCCTGTAAGCGGCAAAAGCATGAGGAAACAGAATCGGCATCGAATTGATCAACAAGCTTCGGGTTTTGTGTAGACAAATGTCGTCATAAACTAGAATGTTGATTTCGAGGCTATCGGACCTGCCATTCATAGCTCGAAGTGGTTTTTTTTTGTTCGCTCGATGATCTTACGATATTTACAGTTGCAGCGCGTAATTAGCTGCTTGGGATAGGCGTGAAAAGTTTGAAGATTTTCGATTTGACGTTTAAGGTTGCATCGTGAAGGAAAAAGTTTTGTCGTGTGTTTTATGCTCGTCGTTGTGTGTGCTTGACTTCCACCGATCACTGCTTTTTCGCTTCGCACATTTATAACGTAGACACGATAATTCAATAATAAACAGTTTCGATTATCAAGTGGCAAGTCCAAGGGCTTTTCGTTCTCTTGTTTGCGGGGTGAAAAACTGTTGAAAGTTTAAGTGTCGAGTTTTATAGGCGACTGAGTTGAATTGCGATTCAAAAGAAATGACGTTTCACGATGACTCGTTGCATCAATGAAACGAACAGATTGCCTTAAGAAACAGTTGAACTTCAAATTCTACTTAAACTCTCAGTTTAATAAACAAGAACTCCCATCAATCCATAAATCCGATACATTTCTGAACAGTCTTGACACTTGGTGGGTTATATTTCTGATCATTCGAGACTGTTCAGGCAAAATATAATAAAATCTCCGATTTTACATACTTGCGTACGGAAATCAACACTGTCTGCAATCAGAATCAAGAAGCGATCGTGTTGGAACACTGGTTCAAAAATTTTTTTTTGTAAAATACTCGACAATTGCTTGAAAAAACTTTAGTTTAACTGCTCAAAAATCTTAAAAATCAAATTTTTGTTGCAGATTTCAATCAACCATCTTACAACAGACAGTGCTGCTCGGAATGTTCTCTTTTTCTCTGTTTTCAAGGCGTCGTTAAAGCGTCTTATTTCGAAATGCGCTCATGGACAATGTCTCACAGATAATTTCACGCCGAGAACTCAAAATCAAGTTCATCCCCGCGAGTTGTTGGGAGAAGACATTAAGAATCTTTGCCATTTGAGAAAATACTACCAAAAAATATCTGGTTGACCCTGTTGTGTCTAGCGTCGCAGTCTTTTTCCTCGTTTTGTTCTTTTGTAACTGTATCGGTGATCGTTTGGCGTTGTTGGAGTTTTTTCATCACCATAGAGCCATGCGTGGCGCTTTGGAGCGTCTCTCACAAGTTTGTTTCCCTATTAGTCACAGTGCAGACCTCAAAAAATGTCGGTGGCTGCATGTCGTGTCACATTTCGGCGTGCGTGACGATTCCGTTGAGTCAACAAAACCATAAACGAGTGTGAATATTAATTTCGGAGTGATCTTGATGACAAATGACACAATCATTCAGACATCATAGCCGCCACGTGTAGCGAGACAAGCAAATTGTACGTATCAGGAAGTTGAAGCTTTTTGCACCGGAGATATGTTTTCTTCATACAAATTTGTAAAACGAACAAAACCGCGCATTGGCCTCGCTCTTACATCTTTTAAAAGCATTAAATTGACGCTGCGCTTTAGAGGCCAAGACTGAGCCACGTTCTTGACTTTTAAGATTGTTCTCTTTTCGCGTGCGCTCTTTGCTTGCCGTTCACCCGGAGCAATCGTGAAGTGGAAGTTCAAAATTTTTGAGGGCACCGCTAATCTGTTTAATCAATTGTGTTCCAGTTTTAAGCTATTTTTTGTTTAAGTCAAACAAAAAGTTCTTCTTACTTGTTCTTTTTACGAACTTTTGTGCGTTAATAATCAGGGTGATGATAACCAGCGCTGCTTGGTGTGCTTGTTGCCTTATCACGTCTAACCTAAATTCCACAATTTTGATATTGACTTCAACGCAAGTGCGTGAAGATTTCTCGCTGTGCCATTTTATTATAAATGTATAGTTTAACTTTGATAATGCCTTCGTCATCTGATTTGGTTGTGTTTCTAACATCTGTTTATAGCTAAGACAATATTGAGTTCAGAAATCTAGGGATCGACAAAGGCTAGAATGTGCTAGCACATGCTTTGTCACATGCTTTTATCAGGACCAGCAAATTATTTACTAGATATGTGCTAACACTCTAGAATATTTTTTTGTTGAATTTAAACCGCTTGGTTAATTTTTAACCTCAAAAAGTCATTTTCTATTAAAACTTTACACTGGTTAGCTGTGCTGACCGTTTAAGCCCAACATCTTACGTAACAAAGTCATCTCATTTATCGATACCATCCATAAACTAGAAAAACCACTCAAACTGGCTTTGAAAACGTGATCAATCTTTCTTCGTCTCTCTTTCTTTTGTAATTTCCCTTTTCTCGATGTCTGAGCCGCAGCAAACCGTAACCATATGCGCTAGGTGGCTGAAAACGAAGCTGAACAAAGACAGAAAGAGAAAAGAAAGTAAAATGGTGGAAGAAAGTGAAGCGTTTTTCGGCTGGAAATACATAACGGCACATTCATTCAATATGCAAGCTAACGGGCTTTCGGCGCTGTTGTTGCTTTGCGGTTCCGATGTCTGCGATTATGAGAAATAACGTCAATCACGCTTGCTTGCATGCCTTTCTTCCTCTTTCTTTCTCGGCCCATTCTTCGCTTGTTTGGGAACTTTTTTCTTTCGCTGCCATTTCCTCAAACTAGCTAGTTCGTCTAACGATAGAAGAATGTCTGAACTTTCAGTTTCAAGCTGCGTTTTGGCTTTTAAATCAGTTGAAACTGAAAGTGTCCAGTCGTGTGATGGAAGATCGTATCGCTTTACTATCATAAATAACAGACTGGGAGCGTCAATGGAACATCAATTAACCAGAAGTTCATTTAAAAAGACAATTGAAAAGTGTCTTGCAAAGGAGACAATCGTGCGATAAATTTATCAGTCGACCCAATTGCCTTCGAACGCTTTAGAAAGGCATTTGACTTCCTGTCAAACCCAGAAGCCGAATTAGACGCGAGAAGAAAATCGTGGAAATTCTCAACAGCTGTGACACTTACGCCGTTTATTTTGGGATAATAACCTGAAAACCGCTTCTGGTAATGCCTTTATCTTCTAGCATGTGTTTTGAGGTTATGATCCTCGATAAATCGGATTGTTTACGCGTCTTAAGATTATAGTTTCAAAAAAATTGCGTCTTAGACTGTAAACTCAAAAACCTTTATTTTAAAATGCTTAATTTCATTACCGTAAAGCTGCATTACTGATCCAACTGTAAGCGAAGGACAACCCTGCAAAAGTTGAAACTGCATTTCACACTCGAGATGTGATAAATGTTTGCCATCGATAGCAACGATCTGGAAAGCACTTATATGCAATTTCCCCCGCTAGATCGTCAAGTTGATTTCCGCGCAGCGTTCTGCTGGCAATAACAGTCAACTTTACATAACTTTCTAATTTCAAATGAACTTTTACTCCGCACTCATTAAATTATATTTTATTCAAATGGCGCTGGCTGAAGATACGATGCCACAATGTGTGTAAATTCATCGAAATGTGGGTGGACATAATGAAAGTTTTTTCTTTCATTTCTCTTTTTCCCCGTCAATTGTTGTTGATTTTAATGAAGAATATTGCACATTGCCCTAAAAACGGCTGCTTTCAGAGCTATTGACATTAGGCAGTGAGAGTTAGAAAAAGTGTGAGTTGGCTGCCTACGATTAATCATTCCAACTAGTTCCACAAATTCTAGCAAGAGAACAGAATGCGCGCTTCGGCAACGAGAGAGAACTTCTCGGGTTCGGGTTTGTGTTTGCGTTTGACCCAGAAACATTTGGTTTGATGTGTATTCAGTTCGGAATGGCGGAAATTAATGCTGAAACTATCGAAGCTACTGCTGTTCACTCCGAATCAATTTTTCGTGGCAAATTGAATGAACGAAAAGTATTCGAAAGTTCAACAAACAATTCGTCAATTTGTCAAAAAGCAACGCGAAGTAAAAAGTACAAAGCGAGCAGCAATTGCGGCATCTTAACGTACAGCAAGGTTGTTGCCCCCGGCTTCTGGTTTCTCTCACTCTCTGTGTTTTCCGCTTGATTATCTAACTTCTTTCATGCCCACTCTTCGCTACTTGAATTAAAATGCTTTCGGTGCCAAAAAGACTTTTCAAAGCGTCTTCACACAATTGCAACACGATGTTACGCGAGTTTAAGGAAGCTTTTTCAGACATTTCTCTGCTTTGCTTTCCTTTTCATTGAACATGTCTTTCTCTCTCGAGCCAGCCACTAGACTTTAATTCGTCAGTTTTATTTTGGTCTCTCATTCGTCGTCCCGAAAAGTTAAGCTTGTCAATGAACAGAGCTTTTCTGGGTGTGTGTGTTAGCGCAGCGCTTTTCTTCTTCGGTTTTGCTTCGCTCTCTTGTTGTGCAGAGCTACATGTTGGTGTTTCCCTCGCAGCCAATGTTTTCATTATTATATTTTTCAATTCATTTTGTAACCTACTTTGGCGGAGAGTACACGCGGATTTCTTTCCAACCGTTACAATTTTTCGTATTTCTCATAGTTTTATTTTCTTCTTTCGCCGCCGAGAAAAAAGTGAAAAAATTTCGTTTTCATTGAGAAAGAAGGAAAGGAGAAAAATCGGCACAACGCGTAAATCGCGCGCGAGCGAGAGAAATTGTGTGTGTGAAAAGCGTGTTTGTTATTTATCCACTACACACTGCGATCGCGCTAGGACAAACGTTCGGCAACTAGTGAAAGAATTAGGCGAGAAACGCGGAATTACTATTTTCACTGTGATCGCTCCGCGCGCTCACGACTCGCCGTTCTCACACCGCGAGCACACAGACGGCAACATTGCTCCGATCGAGTTTGGTAGTTTAATTCATCGTCATCGGCACTGATGGTTGGATGCACGACGAACGCAAGACAAGAAAAAATATTTTAGCGGAAATATTTTTGGATTACAATTTAGTGAAAAACATTTGTGATTAAAAAAGAGAATTTTATGAAAGAAATTTTAAAGAAAGCTGAAAATAATTTAAGTAAAGAAATATATAAAGACTGTTAAAAAGAATTTAAAAAATTGTTGGTGCATCTGCAAAAAATAAATTAAAAAAGACAAAAATTGATTGAAAGAAAGTTGGAAAGCTTGCGGAACTGTTTTGATTCCTCGTCTTAATAGTGACTTATGGATTTAACATTCAGATTCGAAATAAGGAAGTAAACTCGGCTAAAAACTCCGTCACAATACGAGCCGCTCGCGCTTTGTGTGTGAAGTGTTTATGAGTCTCGTTCGGCAGTGCTAGTTTTGAAGGATACTGAACAGTTTATTTTCAAGTTAATCGAAATACGAGTCTGAGAAAAACGTTTAGAAAAAGAAAAACATAAAACAACAAAAACTCGAAAGGCTGAGAAAATTATGCAAAAAGCTGTGATGGTGTGAGCCGAACAATAGATCGCCATCAACAATCGCTTCACTGTTCAGTGCTGACCTTTATGCTGTGGAGATTTTTGCCACCAGCGTCAGCTTCGCGCAGTGACCGCTAAAACGACCAACGGGAAAAGAATTGTAAAATAAGTTTTGCATCAGCGTGATTGCTTCCGCAAGCCGCCAAAAAACAAAATCGAGATTCGTTACGCTGAAGTTCATACCATGAATGTGAAGTTCGAGAAAAGCGAAACGTAGATGAAAATGGATCAGTTGAGTGAAAACGACTAAGAAGTAATCACGTAAAGAAATCAGTGACGTCATAAGCTATAGTAAATTCGAATTTTCCGCAAATTAGTTTTGTTGTGATAAGAAAAAAGGCAAAACCGTCGACGATATAAAACAATTGGGCAGTGAAAATCATTTGTTCATTCATAAAATAATGTGCAAGCGTTAAGCGGCTCTCAAAATAAACACTCGAAGAATATTGTGAAGCAAAGAATCATTAATGACTATCGTGAATAAGAGTATAAGTGACACCAAGCCGTCAAAGCTATCGACAACAACAATGACATCGCTGGGGAATTATGGTAAATTGAACGCAGAATTAAGTGTGCGACAGTTTTAACGAGAAACGCTTTAAATAAATTTAAATTTCGCTGTTGGCTCGAAATTCTCGTGAAAACTCGTCACTCTGCACTTTCATGGCTATGAGTCAATCACTTCGAAAACGTTTGTGCGAATCTTTATCGTTGCCATAGGTCAGTGCTAGCAAGCGAATTCTTCTTCGCTTTTCACTTTGCTCTATTTTTCTCTACTCGGCACGATTAAGCGCCGAGATTCCTGAGAGTGTCTGAAGGAAGTTACAATAACGAGACGCATTTATTTTTTCCGTAGCGCTCGTAATTGATGCGCCAGAAAATAAGTCGGAAACTTTTCATGAAATATAATAATTCTTCGTTCAATTGGATGTGTTTTTCTGAAAAATTGGCTTCTGCACTTCTTTGAGTGTGTTTGTGAATGTAAATTGTGTAAAACAGACGATCAACAGCTTGTTCCGAATCTCTGAACGGTTTTTGGGAACATCACCCCCGGAAATCGGAGAAAGGCAGAGCGTACGTTCATGAAAATCTTTTCAAACTCGTAAAAAGTTAAGCGGAAAGAGAATGTTATGCAATCGCCCCGTCTCGCTTGCACTGCCAGTATTTCTATTCCGCTCCAATACAGCTTTAAAAGCTCGTCGAAAGCTCTCGAGAGTGTGAGAGAGTGGAAAAACTGAAGCAAGAGTTCAGTGAACTTAATCTAGGCCAATGAAAAACTCGCACACTGCAAAAGCTCTCGTTATACGTAACGATTAACTCATCGTCGATTTATGCAAAGCTCTCATTAAAATCTCGCAGATAATTGATCGGAAATGGCTGTTTCGGAGAAATTTCTGCTGTTGTTTAGAAATAAATGTATGTAACAGAGATTGAAGCAGTGGAAGCTGTTGATTGGGTTTTGATTGCAATATAAAAATATTTGTCGAGACAAGGAATTGTTAGTGCAAAGCTGCTTGCCTTGAATTGAAGCTGAATTAGCATGCAAAAGCTAGGCTTGATTCAACAGTGACTTTTTTACTCAAGAATGGAAGCAAAATTAAAAGTAAATATTTGTAGAGTTTTTTTTTGAAATAATCATGTGAAAATTCAATTTCTTAAGATTTACGATTTTTTTAAGCTTTCCAGACTTGAAATGTCGTTGACTCTACATTTTCTTAATTTTGTGATATTTTTTCTACAAAACTAATTTTGTTCATTTTCATTTTTTGCTACTTCCCCTCCAAGTAATCAAATTTGAGGTTCACACGCTTCACAACCATTTCCATTTGCGGAAGCGTTTTTCAAGGAAGAGAAAGTTTGTTTAACTCTCTCGACTATTGCTTGACTTCTCAACTGCAAAATGTTAACTTTTTGCTATTTGCGGGGGTCGTGACCTTTTCATCAAGATACGATCGCACTTAGCGGTGGCCCTTTGAATGCTATTTTGCACGCCTTGGCTTCTCGGCAGCGGAACAAGCGGCATAAAAATTTCACACAACAAATAGGTCCGCAAGAAAACTTTCCATCTGCTGCGGCTACACAGTGATTCATTCATCTTTGACCGTGTAAACGGTTTGGCAGTGAAAGTGACATGTATTCATGAAATTTATTACTACATCGGCGATTTAAATGACTTGAAGACGGAAAGGGAAATTGACTTGATCGGCTGTAATTTCTTCGAATTTCTACCGTCACCAGATAAGACCTGTTTTTTTGGACGGTTGATACATCGACCATTGATTTGAACGACCTGAAACTCGATTCAAAACTTGAAACTCGCCCAAATCACAACATTAAATTTCTTTATTTTCTCTTTTGTAAAGGAATTATGACTTTGAGCCGTGGTCCATACAACGAGCTCGATAAAATGAGCCTTTTTCAAGACTTAAAACTTAAGCGTCGCAAAGTTGATTCCCGTTGTAGCAGTGATGGAGAATCGTTGGCAGATACGAGCACATCCTCGCCAGATTTGATTGCACCGATCTCACCAAAAATGTGCGATGCGGCCAATCAAGGGAATCAAACAGGCGCGCAACAGCAAACTTCTTCGGCGTCATCAGTCGCTTCGGCGTCACCGCCACCTTCATCCACCCACGAGCACAATTCAAACACGAATTCAAACTCGCAGCAATTAATTTCCGTGAGACAGAACCTTTCCGTTTCTCCGGAGCATCGAAGAGACGACACAACCTCGTCCACATCGGAACGTTCGCCCGAAAACCATTCAAAACCAAATTCTACAAACAGCTCCCATGGCGGAGCTAGTGTGATAATTGATAATCGTCCCAGATCTCATTCGCCTGCGCCATCTTCACCCATCAGACGATCTCCGGTTGGCACTTTGCTGCACCAACATTTGCAGCAGGGTGCAAACAACCACCATCACCTTCAACACGATTCACAGCATTCACAGCAACACATTACAGTGCTGGTGACTCCTCCGCGGATAAAAAGTGAAAACCATCACCTGATGAACGCAATGACCCGTAAAATGCCACCGACGTCAACATCAAACACACTTCTGGACAACGGCCCGCACCCGATGACGGCGCCTCTGTCCGGCCTTTCTCAGCTTCAGCAGCACCATCAGCTGCACCAAGTTCAAATTCCTTATCCACCGAGCAGTATGGGCACGCCGATCTACAAACGGAACGCAGCTGGTCAAATGTCACCAAATAATAGTTATAGTCCACCGAGCTCTCAAGCGTCACCCCAAAGTCCGCATCAATATTTCCAGCAGCGGATCAAGCGCGAACGATCGCCGAACCAGCTGACGATCATTCCATCGAATCATTCGATGCGTCAGCCAGCTCAGATGTCGCCTCATCATATTCCCATTACGACTTCGGCCGCGGCAGCTGTGTTGCACGGATCGCCGATACAGATGCGCGCCCAAGGAATGCAAAGCATGCAAGGCATGAGAGAAGCTGCGATGCTGTTCAGAATCAAGAACGAACCGCAGATGCCCCAGTTCATGCAACATAATGCCCCGCAGCGAATGGTTTGGGGACCACAGGCGAGAATCAACGGTGTGAAGCCGGAAGTGATTGGAGGGCCGCTGCCACCGTTGAGACAGCAAATGTCACCGCAGTCGTCGCCCCAGCAAACGTCACCGAATCAGACACCGCCGAACCGAACTACACCGACCGTGATTATGGGTGAATCGTGCGGGGTTCGGACGATGGTCTGGGGCTTTGAACCCGTCATGTCTTCACCTCCTCAAACCCAGCAAGTACAAATACCAACGCCGCCCATTCAAACACCTCCAAGTACATCACAGAATTCAAACCACTCGAGCAGCTCTAACCATTCGAGTAGCAACAACGAAGAAGCTGCGCATCTGCTGTTGAGCTTGGGACAAGGTGCACGACCGATGATGGACGTAAGTAGCACTGCGAAGGTTGTTTTCAAACAGTTTCTAATTTATTGTGTATTGCAGAACCGCTCAAGGCCGGTTGGTCGACCGCATGCACTGAACATGGAACGTCTGTGGGCTGGAGATTATAGTCAATTGCCAGCCGGGCAGCAGCTTCACGCTCTCAACTTGAGTGCGCAACAGCAGCAGCAAGCATGGCTTGGCCAGCATCAAGGAACTAAGGTAAACATTGAATATTTCGAAAGTTTTTGTAACAAACTAACGGAAAAATCACTTGTAGGAACATGTTTTAGACGAAATGAACAATGATGAAGACGACCAGCCGCTAGTCTGCATGATTTGCGAAGACAAAGCCACCGGTCTGCATTACGGCATTATAACTTGCGAAGGCTGCAAAGGCTTCTTCAAGCGAACAGTTCAAAACCGCCGGGTCTACACGTGTGTGGCCGATGGAACTTGTGAGATCACCAAAGCGCAGCGAAATCGTTGTCAGTACTGTCGATTCAAGAAGTGCATCGAACAAGGAATGGTTTTGCAAGCTGTTCGTGAAGACAGAATGCCCGGAGGCAGAAACAGCGGTGCCGTCTACAACTTGTACAAGGTTAAATACAAAAAACACAAGAAAAACGCCAACCAGAAGAGCCCACAAGGCAACAATGGCAAGAATGATTCAAAGTCAATGATGTCGCCGTCAGGGCAGAACATGTCACCGTCGAACCAGCAACTCCAAGTCAAACACGAGAACAACGTAAGCATGCCACAAGGTCTGCTGAACGGAAACATCTTGAAGGCAGCACTGACTAACCCAAGCGAGATCGTCCACTTGAGACATCGCCTGGACAATGCGGTCAGTTCATCCCGTGACCGTTCAATTAGCTTTGAACACGCGATAAACATGATAAAGACTTTGATTGACTGCGACGCGATGGAAGACATTGCAACGCTTCCGCATTTCTCGCAGTTCTTGGAAGACAAATCGGAGATAAGTGATAAATTGTGCAACATCGGCGACTCGATTGTTCACAAGCTGGTGTCATGGACGAAGAAACTCCCATTCTATCTCGAGATTCCTGTCGAAATCCACACAAAACTATTGACTGACAAATGGCATGAAATTCTAGTATTAACAACCGCTGCTTATCAGGCAATGTACGGTCGCAAGTACACGCAATCGCAGCAGAGTTCAAACTCAATTGCACCCGATAAGCATGACCCGGAATACGTTCAAGAGGTGAGATTGGCATTTCATTCACATTGCAATCGATTTTCATTATTTTTTATTTCTTGCAACAGATCAACGCGCATTTACAAACACTGCAAACGTGTCTGACGACTCTAATGGGGCATGCAATTTCAATGGAACAACTGAAACTTGACGTCGGACTGATGGTTGAAAAGATGACTCAAATAACCATTATGTTTAGAAGAATCAAGCTGAGAATGGAAGAATATGTGTGCCTGAAAGTTTACATTCTTTTAAACAAAGGCAAGTCTTGATGAGAACCAAAAGCTTCCGATCCATGTTTTAACTTTGATTTTCTTTTAGAAGTTGAATTGGAGAACATTCAAGAGCGATACGTGCAAGTTCTGAGAAGTTATTTGCAGCATACATCACCACACAACCCTGGGAGATTAGGAGACTTATTAGCACACATTCCAGAGGTAAGGAAATCGAACTGAAATGGTTGATTGACTTCATATCTAAAACATTAAAGAATGATTAATTGATCGATCAATCAAACAATCAACTTTTTTAAAAAGCTTCTCTTGAGCTCTGAAACTCATGTTTAAATATAATTTTATTGCAGATTCAAACAGCAGCTAATCTCTTGTTGGAATCGAAGATGTTCTACGTACCATTCGTGTTAAATTCAGCCACTACAAGGTAGCAACAAAAGAATGATGTGAACATTCGACGGAAGTATGACGAGAAGGAAGCTTAACAGTCACTGATCTCGTCGTCTGACTTGGTGCTATCTTGTACATAGTTCTCGCTGGTTGAGTGTTTTGTCGAAAGCTTACGCTGCTGCACGGTTTTGCGTGGAAATGAAGAAAAATGCTGGAACAGCCATACAGTAGATGAAAGCCTAATTAGGAGTTTAACGATATGAAGTAGTCATTTACGTGTGCCTGAAAACGAAGCAGTTTGTCTAAGAAGGGCATTCGATTACAGAAAAAAAGTCAAATTGTCGCTGGATTCATTCTTCAAAGAAAAATCAGAGAAGAAGAAACGTTAAAGTGGGGGAAAAAGTTACCTGATTTACATGAAAAAGAAAATTCTTAAAATCAATTTATCTGATGACAACTGTCGCTCTGCTTGAGCTGGAAAAATTTCTTTCATTCTCCATTTATTGTAAGAATCTATGGCAAATACTTAACGAAACTGTCTAAAACAAGCTTTTAATGCTATCGAAGCGAGAAACCTGAAAAATTTCATTGCAAGGATAACTTTTTTACTCAAATGGACGAAAAATTGCGTCGAAGCAAAAGCTCAATCGAGTCAAAGCCCTTTTCAAAGCTTTTATTTCTTGCAGAAAAACATAACTCAGTAAATAAATGAAAATTATATTTAAATTGCATCAATACTATGAAGTCTGACATAATATGCCTTCAATATATGAAAAACAGTGTAAACTAAACAAATTATTACACAAATTAGAAGAGAAAGACTTTCGTTCGATGAGTTTCTTTATGTTATCTGGTTTTCAAGAATTTCACCAAATTGAATGACAAATTAGACAAAATTTATTCACAAAACGATATACAAAAAGGTCACGATAAGAACATATATTTTTATAGTCCAAGAAACAAAAATCAATGTATCTGACGCTATTCAAGAAAAAATATTTTCTCCTAGAAAATTTCATTTCGTTTTTGTTTGAGTGTTGTTTTTCCCAGAAACTAAATTTATTAGAATCGATCATTAATTATGCAAAACCCAAATGAAAACCCAACTCACCTGGACTACGACTATTGCATTTATTTTAGAAGAATTTCACTTTTAAACACTTTGAAAGTTTATTTAGAGACTTACATTCTGAAATCATCAATCAGCTTGGTTTGTCCAGCGACTACTTTACAAAAGATTGGAAGGGAAGTCAAAAAACTCAGTTCTAAGAACGTTTAATTAAACATGAAAAGTGAAAGAACTTATGCGTTTTGATTTCACTCCCAGTCTTGAGTAAAGCTGTCGCTGGATAACATTTGAGATTATTTAGCTTGAAATGGATCAAATTTTGACAAATTCATGCAAAAACATCTGCAAAAATGCTAAATCAAGCTTCCCGTTTGGAGCATTCTAGCTTTCCAGTCGTGTAAATACAATTTAAAGACTTTAATTTTGTAAATTTTAAAACCTATCTTCAATTCCTTTTCCTTTTGCACGTTTTGTGAAACTTGCAATCTAAACCAGCATAATACTGCCAACATAAGAAAATTAGTTTTAACGACTACCATAATAGCTAAATTCAGCACAACAACTCGCAAACATGAAACCTAAAGTCCTTAGGTCGAATTTTTGGAAAGAATAACCGCCACCTTCGAATTCTTTTTCATAGACTGATCATTTTAAGCTCACAACTTGTGTAATGAGTTTTAAGACAGAAAGCAAGAGGCTATCTCAAAATATTTCTTAAACATCTGTCCATTCATTCATTTTCTGACGTAATTTAATCTTCCACACATGATCCATAAATGTTACCAATAACAACACTGAAAATCAAAAGCTGACGTTAATTTTACAGTTGTAGATTTTAATTTTGTTTAATTGACCAAAAATACGCCCGAAATGATTGCATGAAAGAAACCGTTGAAAAAGTTACCGAAATTCAATAAAAAACTGTTCATGCCAAAAAGAATCTGACTAAAAGCATCACTGCCATTGCTTCAGGATCATTGTTCATTAACGAAACAATCGAAATTTCATTAAAATTCAGGAATTTTTGAACAAACAATTTATTGCTCAAAAGCTGAGCTTTGAGTGAAAGCTTTTCCCAACTCAGAAGTTGTTAAGCTTTTGCTGTTTTGAATGTTAAAAACAAACTCAGAATTCTGAAATTTCAACTGCCGTAAACAAAGCCTGTTAACAAACTTAATGTCAAGCAATTTGCAAAGGTCATTCATTTCTATCACACGCATGACTACTTAGTAAATCCTTTTCATTGTTAATTAACCGTTTAACTGTCATCATACACTTCAAAAAGTTTAATATATAACTCAATCTGGCTCATTCTTTACACTAAATTTTGCTTTTTAAGCTGACAATTGAGCAGGAGAAGAAAATGAAATTTAATCTAAATTATGGTCGAAATTTACACTCACCCAACTTTAGGAAATATTCTTTGTTTGGTTCTAGTCCATGGAAAGTTTTAGAAGAAAAATCAATTAAGTACAGCATTTTAGGCTGATCTGCGTTTCTATATTGTATAAGTTTCTATTGCTATAAGTTTTCAATTAAAAACATTGTACATTTCAAAATATTGAAAATGAAATATGGAAAAACCAGCGAACACTGCCACGAGTCGTCTGTAGGTTTTAAGGAAAGTCTATCGATTGAGTTGTATGTAAAATCACTCTGCTAATCGCTGGACTCTAAAATGGTATAAATTATTGTCCCAAATTTTTAAGAAACTGTGTAGACATGCTAACCGTAAGCACACAAAACATTTCTTTTAAGTTTCCTTTTAACTACGATGCCATCAACATTATGAATGTTCTTAGATTATGCTTTCATTTCGAAATGATTTTATACACTCTGGATGCTTTTTGTACACCCAAAAAGCATCGGAAATCCCGTTGATTCAAAATAGACTGATCAAAAATTAATTAATTTGACTTTACAAAAGAAATAAAACATCAAACTACTTTAAACCAGCATCTAAGATTAGATTTTTTTAGCTTTTAGAAAAAAAAAACAATTTTGATTTTATTTTGTGATTTTAATTTTACGTAGAATTTTAACTTTCCTAGATTTTTCACTTTTCTATCGATGCTAAAAATGCTTGTTTTAGATTTTAAAAGCTGAACTTTGAAGAACACAAAAATTTCGTCAAAAAAAAAACATTTGAACCAAAAATATTTTTTAAAAGTCACAGTTTCTTTGTAGACAAGTCCACTCAAACATAATGAAAATATCTTTAAATGTTTAAAATGTCCCAAAAACTGGAGATAATTTTAAAACGAAATGGTGCTCTTAGACTCTAGTAAATGTTTATAATGTTAATGATAAGATTTGTACATTAGTTGTGGACGTCGTTCTGAAGTGGATTTGAATGTTGATCACATTAAATGATGCTTATTTTTCGTGCCACAACAATTACATATTGAAGAAGCCACCAAAATTTTGTTCGGTTCTTTCTCACGAGACACCTTCAGATGACGATCGCACCGCGACTTCATGGAATGAGTTTCTTGTGAGATGAGTTGTAAAAAAATGAAACAAGTAAAATTTTAATAATGACCCATGTAATACTAAGAAACGTGTATTATAAGAACGATGATGATGAACTAAAACTTCTTGACTTTTTCTTATTACACGCGCCCAAATAACGTTTGGTTTCAAAAGTTACTAAAAAAAATTAAAATTGTAACTGTTCTGCGGATTTTTGCCATTTAATTAAAATTATTCAGCATTTTAAAAACGAACTTTTGGTTTGGAAACTTTTGCAACGATAACACAAAAGCATAAGCCAGATTCTAATTATTAATTATCGACGCAACAAAACTTAGCGATTAATTAGAAAAAATAATTCGTTTTTGGCTTTAGCAAATTTTTGAATTAAATAACTTTAAGATTTTTAAACTGAATTGCTTAATTAAGTCCCAAATCCAAATATGAAAACCCTTTGCAAAAATCATCATAAGAAGATATGAACGGGAAATGTTACCTAAAATCTGAATTAAAAGGTTTTCTAAAGGCAAAAAAAAGTCGTTGGCTAGTTCACAAACTTCCGACTCGACAAGATTTTTAAACATTACGTCTGATGAAGGAAAAATTATATATTTACCTAATCGTAAGGCAAACAAGAAATGGAAAACCTTAAATTAAACTGTAAGGCATACAAAAATATTATAAACTTTATTGAATGAGGAAAACCTAATTAATTTTAATTAATGTTCTAATTATAATTATTGAAAAATTGAGAAAAATATACAATTGAAAATTTAAACATAGATCTTTTGTCTCTAGACTTGATTGAATTTCAGGATATTTCATCTGATACGCAGTTATCAATGTTGTGACGACTTTGTTTTCATGCTAAAATTCACATTAAAACTTTTTGTCTAAAAATAACTTCTTACTTGACAACAACAGGTCTGACGATAGAGATTGCTTCATGCAGATGATAGCGTAGTCAAATGTTTACAAACATTACAAATTTCTATACGCAAGTTTAAAAATATCTTTAATGGTTTTAAGAGGCAGAAATCATTCCATTAGCTACAATAAAATCTTTCAAAAAGTCTGATTGAGTGACAAAACTGATGCCGCTAAAATTTACTCGCAAGAATAACTTTATAACAGAACTTGTTTAAACATTTGATTTACTAGCTTATCTAGCCAGCCAGCCAGCGCCATTTAATTTTCACAGCAAAAAAATGGCTGAATTTGCTTATTGACTCGAACTTTATCCAAGCATGATTAAGTAAACATTATAAAAAAAACTTATCTTTCGTAAATCACCCACTGTATTAGGTAAAATTATAATAAATATTTATAATCTGATCGCAATTGAAACCGGTGACAGATCGTGCAAAATACCATAGAGTTTTACAGCACAAACGAAAATAAAAATTTAAAAATAATTCAGAAACTTTATTACTTAGTGCTTATAATAACAAGTGAAAAATTCCAAAGACGGTGGAAGAGAGATAAGTATTCGTTTGTCTTGAGAAACTCTGCGGATGCTGATCTTGACCTCGTAGAATTACAGTCGTGCAATCTGATAGTAACGACGACACACGCAAGACGCGTTATCAGGTACAGCACGCGAAGTCCACCAACAAGCTCGCCATCGTACTTTTATGAGTTTGTTTACCATCAGA
>JPYR01000953.1:2169-17532 GCA_000775305.1 Belgica antarctica
TTTGGCCATTAACACTTCATGAAACAACTAACAGTGAACATTGCAATGTGACGACTTTTTTGTTCGCTTCGTTTTACAGTGCAGTCTCTGGACTTGGTACATCTCGCTTGAACTTCAATTCTTTGTCATCTCTTTGCTCGTGCTGATGGTGTCGCGGAATAGTAAAAAGTTCGCGTTGATCATCTTTCTGGCGTTTTTCACATCGACATTCTTCACAACAACTGCGATGGGAGTCCAAAGCAGCAAAATCACTCAAATTTCGTAAGCTTGACGTTTCAATGGTAATTCACAGGTGAATAAGTGTTTGTCTTTTAGAAACTTCACACACGAAGAAAGATTGATGCATTTCAATGGAATCTACGATCATCCGTTGTCACACCTGGGGCCATACCTAGTTGGCATCTTCTTCGGCTTTTTTGCGTTCAACTTCGACAAAAAAGTCAAAATTCACCCGGTGCTGGTGGCCACTGGATGGATCACGAGTGCAGTTTTGTTCTTGCTGCTGATGTTGAGCTCGTACAACATGGACGGCGTGAATCCGTGGGTCAGACAAGGTTTTTCGACTATCAGCCACACGTTCTGGTCGATGATTCTGCTCTGGATTTGTTTCGCGTCATCTGATGGCTACGGAGGTACAAACATTCCACTTGACTTTCATTAGCACATCTTAAAGTTTCTAATAACGGTTTGGAAAGCGATTCAAAGATGCTAAATAAGATCGGCATCAAGCAGATTCTCCGTTTTCGGCGACAACAAGATTCAAATATTCGTTAATTATGCCTTCACGATTTTGTGCTAGTCTTGTTCACCGAAAACGGCTATAGCTGCTTCTTCGTTGCTAAATGAAGATTATTTATACAAAATATGACACAATGGTTCAATTCTTTTCAGGTTTTCTAAGCGACCTGTTCTCGTCACATTTTCTCCAAGTCATCAGCAAAGTGTCCAACACTGTTCTGCTTATTCATCCGCTGTTAACGAGAGTGTTCATTTTGGGCTCCAACAACGCAGTTTTCGTCTCAGTTCAACTGATTGTAAGTATCGCTCGAGTGAATGTTTGGTAAAAAAACATTTTGAAAATTTTCCAAAATTTGAGAATGAAAATATTGATTGAAACAGTTTTGTTAGTTAGACACTTCAATTAAGACTCTTTCAAGATGTTTTGCAAGGGTAATTTCGATGAAAAAAAAGACGTGAAACAGGAAGTGTGATGATTTAAAAATATTTGGGTGACTAATCTTCAGTCACATGTGGTCAAAAACATCTTTTCAAAAGCTGGCAATCTTGCGTTCAAGGACAGCAATTTCATAAAGCATTGAAACCTTTCAAATAATAAACAAAAACTACGACACAATCAAACCCCGGTGTTCAGCGACTCACTATGCCTGTTTACAAACCAAGCTTGCAACGTCTCCAAATACTGCCATTACAATCATCATTGGCATAGAAATAAAAAAAAAGTTTCAAAACTGTGTTTACAACCTGACCTACCTTAACCCTGCCCTAACATGACCATAGACAATTGAGAATTCTACATTCCTAAACGGCAACTAATGTTGTCAATTGACTGCACAAAATTTTTATCTACTAATTGCTGATCATCTCCATGACTTTTTGTTATTTACGACCACGTTTACCTCTAAAAAGGATTTGTTTATAAATGACGTAAGCACTTCTGATATCTTTTAATCTATGAACAACCTTAAACAACTCAGTTTGAGCTGCCAAACTCAACACGTGATAATTTAACGTCAATTAAAAGTTGCACAAAGTCTGTCAAACTAACTTTTTGCAACTCACATCACTTATACACAATGTCTCAACTTTTTCAATTACTTTTTAATGATTTCGATATTCTCTTTCTTACAGGCGATTGCATTTTTTGGTTTCGTCATAATTTCGTTTTTGTTTGGAGCGTTTTTCTACGTGTTGTCCGAGGGACCTGTACTTGCTGTATTGCACATTTTCTACGACAAATTAGTAGCAAAATCAAAAAACAATAACCCTTGCTAGAGTCATCAGCGGCAGACAGATGAACATGCCTGTCCAAATTGATAATTTCGCCGGTGTAGTGAATAGTTACAAAACTCTAATGACTATTGTGCAAGCCACCAGCAAATTACGAAACTTTTTCTCTCTCTTTCTTTTGAAGAGACCTAGATCTTGACCCAGTCGCGCGTTTTGAGCCCATTAAGCATATTCGCAATGGTTTTTGGTGTGCATGGCAAACTTGCGAAATTATTTTCAAAACAAACGCGTTTGTCTGTTCGACAAATTTTTTAAGTGAATATTTACACTTTTACTGAAGCTCAGCCAACTCTTTCTACAGCGATAACTTAAAAAATTTCTTCAAAATATCTGTTTCCGTGTCGTTGTTTCATAGTCTGCAGAGATTATGTGTTTTGTTTTATTTATTTATTTAAACTAATAAATGGAAATGGTTTCGATTCACGGCTTTTACTTCAAATTTCCTTTCTGTTTCAGTGAATGTTCTTCCTTGATTGCCAAAGTGATGTAACGTAGGTTGTTTCTATTCACATTATTAAATTTTAAAACGATCTTCTTATCCGTAAATTTAAATACACAAATCCGCATATCCGAACTGGTGCGGCAGTTTTCAGGAAACTCGTTTTAGAGACATTTGTTTCTCTGCCTTTTAGGGTCACGAGCCGTGCCGTAAATAAGATCCAGTTTATCAAGCTGATGGTCACCCGCAAAATCCATCTGCGCGTCAAACAGCCACTTAGGTTTGGCGTATAAAAATTTTCCACTAT
Source organism: Belgica antarctica (assembly GCA_000775305.1). Taxonomy (NCBI): domain Eukaryota; kingdom Metazoa; phylum Arthropoda; class Insecta; order Diptera; family Chironomidae; genus Belgica; species Belgica antarctica. The sequence goes on from JPYR01000953.1 coordinate 4,944, forward strand.
CTTGATACACTGCCAGCTTTAAACCCGAAACTTTCAATTATCGGCAAAACATTCGGTGCAAGCGTGAATTCGACACCGTAAAAACGCAAAAACAGCCGCGGAAAGAAACGTTAAAGCATATTAATCAACGTAAGTTCATTCGCGATTTCTTTCCTTATAAATGTTTACGGAAAGCGAAAGTTAATTATCGAAAGAGAAAGAAGAAACAAAATTACGTTGAGCTGAGCTCACACATGCTCACAGTTACATCAACGCTTAATTACTCCATCGGCTTCGATGAAAAGCATAATTACAGTTGTGTTGTCACCGTCAAAACTAGTTTTTGCATCGTCTGGAACACTTCGAAAACTACACAGGTATATTTTTCGGAAAATATTTTCAAATGTTAAAAGATTAACGACGGATGACTAAACGTTGGAATTCGTAGGGACTGTCCCACGTTTTTTAAATTGTTCGGAGATGGTTTCTACTGTTTCAAAACAAATCCAAACTATACAAGAGTCATTAAAAAAAATTTCAAAATTCTGAAAGGAATAGATTCTGAAATGATTAAACCTTCAGAGAAACAATGCTGAACTACTTAGATAGGGTGACCAACTTTTGTTTAAATAGTTGTCTTGGTTAAATCAAGAAACTTGAATAATCTTAGCTATTTTCGGAAGTTTTGAGGAAAATTTTAGTTTAAAAGGACAATCCCGTTGATCCCGTCAGATGGTCACCCTAAACTCACTAAACTTCCTGTTCGAAAATCTTTTAAGTATAACTTCACACCCATTTAAGCTTATATCCACAAAAATTTGGTCGCCCTACTTCGCAGTGAATATTTCACAAAGTTTCTTTAAGTGGTCGTTGCTATGTCTCGCGTGTAACGTTGTCTGTCGCTACACAGCTTGAACGGAGAAAGAGGAAGCTTAAACCATCGCAAGCTCAGTTGAATTTCGGAGCTTGCACTGATCGGTTCATTCTGTGCGATCGGAACGGATTATTAACACCAGACGGATATCTTTCTCTTCGTTTTTCACAAAGAGGTTGGATTTGCATTTTTGATTAGACGTTACGTGACAGGTCTTCGTAAGTCTTATGGTGTGGATTCACAGACAAGCTGTGATATTGACGATAAGAAGACAAAAATATTCAAAAGTGAAAAAATGACGAGAAAAACTTGTCGAAAAGAGTGAACAGAAAATAAATTTTTGAACCAAAAGCTAGTTTATAGCTTCGTCCGGAGAGTTTTCTTCGCGAACTAGTTTAAGGAACCAAAATTGTGATAGAATTATAATGAAAAGTTTAATGCTCAAAGCCTTTGTGCTAAAATTATCGTTAATTGTCGTCTGCGTACACTCGCAGTCGTCAGAAAGTCCCAAATATGACTCGTCGAGCTCGGCGGTGCGGAATTACGAAAACCTAACGCGCATCGAAGACATCTTGGATTTGTTCAGCGTTGACATAATCGGAGCGCAATGGAAGCAGATCTACAGCAGGCTAAGTGCCAACTGCGCAAACGACATGCTCGCATATTTAAGTGGACTGGAGAAAAAGGAAATTTGGGCAATTAAAAGTAAGTTTTTGAGTCGCTTTTGTAATCAGCCACTGACCGAGCGACTAAACGAGAGTGAAAACGGTCCGAAATTTCACTTTTTAAGTTTGGGTGAAGAAGAAAATATTCGAAGAAAGACGAAAAATATTTTACACTCCGAAAGTGTTACACATTGATCATGTTAATTCAGCCCGCAAACAAAGCCTAAGATTGAAGGCAAAGCGTCGGCCGAGAGTGCGCCAGAGCGGGAAAGCACAGAAATCATCTGAATTTGATTTAAGACCGTTACTCATTGTTGCATAAGCAACACAAGTGACGCATGGCTTTCTTTTTCCGAAAATGGTTTCGTTTGGCAGCCACGCAGTCGTTGTTTGGCTGCATCGGCTTTGAGTGAAAACTGAAACACTCGCCACGTTTAATGCTTCTATTACCACAAAGTTATTACGCACATGAAAATATTTTGTATACAGGTACATTTCGTGCTGCTTTAAATCGGTTATTACAAACTAAACTGTTATGATTTCGAGAAAATAATGGGAAATTGAATGCGTGTTCAGACAAGAAACTCGTTTCTCGTGAACTTTCTTGGCGGTCACTGCAAAGAAATTCAACAACTCAATGAACTGAGATGTCTTAACAAGTTTTGACGAGAAATCGCGCCGGTTTTCACGGTTTAAATTGGAGATAAACTAAGAAAACGAGACGAGACACCTTGGTAGTTTCTGAAGGCGATCAAACCTTTTCCTAAAAAAACAAGTTTGGTTGAAATTATTAATACTTCAAGACTGTTAAGATTCTCCTTTTAGAGGGTCAGATCGTCTCATCCACTTGATTATACACTTGATATACACTTGATTAGTAAAAATTGTGGTTTTAGAAATTAGTTTTGGCTTTTCGTCGACCAAGTGTTTATCTCGTCGGTTGACGAAATTGTGGTCTTGAAGATTTGTTTGCTATAGATGTTCACAAATTGTCTGTTTATAGAAACCTGTTGAAAAATTCAATTTTCACTGATTCACAAAAATTTGTTATAAAATCAAATCATTTGTACAAAAATCAACGCCGATGGTTAAAACATGCCAATTAACAGCGCGCACATTTCTTAGAAACCGTCGCAATATAGCAATTCCATCTGAACTTGTAACCGAAAACTCATTTCGAAACTATTCTGATGAAAACATGATGAAAACTAGTGCATGCATGGTGTTTGTAAACAAGTCTCGAGATTTTATAACAATCTTTGAGATTATTCACAAGAAAGTGTCCGAACTGGGTTATGAACAGCTTTGATTTCGTTTTCTTTCTCGCTTTTCCGTATCAATGATATTTCATAATACTTTTACTTAATGACTGAATGAATAATATAAAATCTTCGTATTGCATCGTCATACATTGGAAAGAGTTGAAGAAGACAAGAGAAAGCGTCTGACTGTTGCATAACATTCACTCTTTGTGACGAGACGGGATCTTGACGGCATGATTCACCGTAAAATTCTTTTCACAATGTACACCTTCTTTCCTAAATATCTCGCGAATCAATAGTGGACCGCGCAAATAATTACAGTTTTCTCATTTCTTAGCGAACAAACGTGAATTTTCTTTTGCATAATAGAGTTTCAACAACCGATGTTTCACAAGTACGTTTACTAGATGTTTCAGCTGCGTTGACTTACCCAATAACAAGACGAAAAAAGTAATTAGAGAGTTTCTCGAGCGAGAAAAGTGATTCAAAATAATTTTAGCTGATCGTCTTCGCTATAAATTTATATAAAACAGTTTTTTCTTTCGTGAAAATTCGGTTTTAATCTGAATATCTTCAAAATTTGTCAAACCTTGACCTTCATGGTCTGGTCGGGTAAAAAACACTCAGAATAGTCAGTAGTTAGATGGGTGACCAAAAAGTTTCGAAAACTGAGATAAATCAATGAATGCTGTCAGCGACTTTTTGATTTATTTTTGTCAGATCATAGACATCTATACCAGAGTTAAGTTGTCTCTGGTTCGATATTTTCAGTGTTTTCTTCTGCAGCTTTAATTGAAAGCAAAGTTCTAAAGCAAAACGTAAATATCCTTTTCATTATTCGATCAAAAAGCTTTACAAACTTGTCGTTTAATCTCCATGCGTACATAAATAAAAGTCACCATGACTGCATTATTGAAGCTTATAGGAATCGATTAGGCGTGGAAATAGAATCGCAATTTTTTTTCTTGAACTACATGCACTGTTGTGACTGGACAGTGCTTGGTGGCTTCAAGCATCACACGTTTATTAGTGAAATCAGCTTTTTCAGTGATGGAAAAAGTTTTCATAATTTTTGCAATGACTTGTCAATAAGCACACCTTATAAGTAGCCGTGAATAAATATGTCTTATTTGAGGCAGCACGGGCTAGTGTGAACAAAAACAGCTGAATGGAATTATCTGTTCTTGTTTAATAGTGTTTAATGCATAAGTGAAATCGCAGTACCTTGGCTGTCAAATTTCCACCTGAAGCCAGTTTAATAATTCGTACTACCTATTGTGTCGTCTTGCAGCATGGCATGCACTGTCTTTGAAGGTCAATCCGATGACCATTTGCTTTTTCTTGGCATTTTCCTTCTCTCTCATCGCTGCGGTATTGACACAACATCAAGTCAAACAACAGCTTCTCAAGTATTTGAATCGACTGAAAGAGATCAAATTCATAATTCAAATTTTTTCTTTGAACAGTGGACGATGCGTCGGGTCACTACACAACTGGCTTTTACTGGGGCAACAACTACTGGACCGGTTCGATGACGCTTTGCCGCAGAATCTACAGCACCGATGACTTCACGTTCCTAGACAAGAAGATCAACGCGAACACCGGCTTAACTTTCAATACGAACCAAGACCAAAAAGTTGGGCCCTTGGTCCACGTAAATCCACCATTCTTCCCACGCTTCAGCGTCGTTAAAGTCAACTTGAAAGAAACCGTCTTGATTCCAGCTGTAAGGGACACTTTTTCATCTTCATTGGGTCCATTGCTGATCATTTAAATTTCAGTCTCGTACGATTTTCATTGGTGTGTGCCTTCCGTCTGCTTGCGACAAAGAAGACGTTTTTATTATTTCGGAATCTGCCGGACACAAACTTGAGACAAAAACCGTCGTTGTTAAGGATGTGAGAATTCCCAATTCCGATGGATTTTCGATTTGGACTGACAGCACGTTCATCATCATGCTGTAAGTTTGCAAGAAAGCGTTTTTTCTGTGCTTTTTACTGATAGTAATCATCTTAAAGAACGGTGTCGTTGATTGTTGGCATTTTTCTCGCATGGGGAACCTTGTACGACGTTATTCTGTCAAGAAGGATGAAGGAGAAAATCGCAAAGAAAATGGTGCACTCAGACTCGTCTGGGTTGAACTGCACGACCTACGACTTGACTGGCACGATTGGTAACAAGAAAAGTAGCTGCGTTGGCATCGGAATGCCTACAGGAATCAACAACAACAATTCTGACGAGAATCTGGCAACAGAACCTGTCATTGTTGAAGACGAAAAATTGAGTAAGTTTACTTCATAGTTCAAAGTGCAACTGAAAAAGTTTAAACGTCAAAACTTTTAAAAGCTTTCAATTCAAATATCCACAAACTAAACTTAACATTTCACTTTTTAGCCTTGGCTGAAGAAATCCTACTGTCGTTCTCTCTGAAAACCAACTTCAATTCGATCTGTGACCGCAACGTTGGCAGTGACACAATCAGCTGCATCCACGGAATCCGCACACTTTCGATGTGCTGGATCATTCTCGGCCACACTTGCATCATCTCGTTCAAATATTCTGACAACACGGAACTGAGAAAAGTCGTCGAACAGCAGTTCTTCTTCCAAACCGTAACAAATGGAGCTTTCAGTGTCGACACTTTCTTCTTCATCAGCGGATTTTTGGTGTCGTTCATCTACTTCAGAACGAATGCGAAGGGAAAACTCGAGATACTGACGAAAGGCGTCAACGAATTCACTTCTGGATTTTTGCACTTCGGTGGACTTGTCACTTATCGTTTGGTTCGTCTCACAGTTCCGTATCTCTACGTTCTTGGCGTCGTTGAAGTCACCATGAAGTATTTTGCCAGCAACTCAGTCTTCGAACCACCAACCTTGGATCACATCAACTGCCCCAAATACTGGTGGAGAAACGTCCTCTACATCAACACTCTCTTCCCCGTGCAAGACATGTGCATGCTTTGGAGCTGGTACTTGGCCAACGACACTCAGTTCTACATGATCGGTGCCATCATTTTGATTGTGGCCATCAGACATTTCAAAATCGCCGCTATTACCTCTGCAGTTTTCATGGTTTCAGCATGGATGACAACAGGTGAGACAGAAGTTTGTAAAATTGTCACGAAACCACTTTAACATTGAACTCCTTTCCAGCCATAATTGCTTACACCAATAATCACATGCCTAACACCGACGATCCGCTCGCCTTGTTCGACAAAATCTACGACAAACCATGGACAAGATTCGGGCCGTACCTCGTTGGAATGGGCGTTGGATGGATTTTGTTCAAAACCAACTGCAAAATCAAGTTCACAAAGGTTTGTTTAACTTAAAAGCTATCTTATCGTTCAGTTAACAACCTTAACTTCTAACTCCAGACCCAACTCATCACCGGATGGAGTCTTTCGATCGGCATTCTGCTGTACCTCTTGTACGGTTTGTACAGAACCGAATTGTCCAAATTAGCTGCTGCAGCTTACAGTTCTCTAAGTCATACTGCATGGGCGCTGGCACTCGCTTGGATCGTCATCGCGTGTTCAACCGGCAACGGTGGATTCCTGAACAAATTCCTGTCGGCATCGTGCCTGTATCCCTTCTCGAGAGTCACTTACTGCGCTTACCTGGTGCATCCGATTGTGATTAGAGCGTACGCGCTGAATTCTGACTCACCTCTGCACATGAGCGTTGACTCGATGGTAAGTTTAAATAACCTTATTGAACTTTATGCAGATTTTTTAACGACTCAACTTCAGGTGATCATTTTCTTCGGACAAACTGGTGCGTCTTACCTCCTGTCGTTTGTCGTTTCCCTCGCGTTCGAAGCACCAGTCTGTGCACTACTCAGAGTTTTCACAAAGCACAGCACCCACAACGTCGCCCACACGACGTAAAGTCTTGATTAGTACAGTTTGTAATTAAGTGTTTTAGATAAAAGATGAAGAAATTTGCTGCTAGTTTGTGTTTTCTACAAAATAATCTTTTCATATTTATTGTACAGCATGAAACATTTTGATACAATTTTGTTTTTGTTACATTTGTGTTTGAATCAGCCGTTTGAGAATAAAGAAACCTTTTAAAAATGATTGAAGGTGTGTCGAGTTTTTATAGACGAGTTAAAAGTTGTTGTGACTGATGGCTGAGTGAAAGTTTATTCAGAACTGATAATAAAGCACAACTTCATCGAAAAATGATAAACAAGTGAAGGTTCACTAGACATCCACTTCATTCCTTAATGAACTGATAACAAGCTCAGATTTTGCAGTCATAAACACTTCAGAAATTGTATAAATTCACCTGCAGCAACGCCTTCAACATCAGTGGTGCTATGGACTTTCGCTTCAACGGGTTACTTTTGCTGACAGTTTTTCTTTCTGCTGATCTGTTGTGCTGTGAAGAAATCGCCCACGATGTGCGTGATGTGCCAAACATTCTTCGAAAATCGAGCCCGAAAACTAAGATTAAGAAAGATGATGAGCTGTGCAAGAGGCAGATGGCATTGCTTAGTGAAAGTTATAAGGACAAGAAGTTTTGGGCTTTGAAGGTGTTCGATGCGTGGGGAAAGTCGCAGTCGGGGCTTTTTTCTGGAAATTTGGCGAACTTTGGACATTACGAGCAGTGTTTGGCGATGAAACATGCGTTTGACGATCCGGACGACGGACTTTTTGAAGGACAGCACTGTATGGTGTTCTTCAAAGACAGCCCAGATGGTGAAATTGACCCGAATGTCACGCATCTGCAAGACATGTTCACACCACAAGTTCATCACATCTCGCTGATGCGTCAATATGTCAACTTTTACAACGTCAAGCTGGGAACTGCGATGTGTGTGCCGTCGGTTTGCACACCGGCGATGGTTCGAAACATTGCTGACGGAATGCTTGCGTTGAACAGCATGAAAACGACGCTAGATTACGACCAAGAACGGTTTTGCAACACAATCAACATCCTTGAGATGAGAAACTTCGACATGTTCGCCGCTTTGTTCTTCAGCTTCATGCTTTTGGTGTTGATTCTAAGCACAGCCTATGACTTGACATTGCGAAATCAAAATCGTAAGGTTCCCAACTTTTAAAGCTCTACAAAAGCTGATATTGATTTTTCAGGCCGACGAAAGCTTCTTTTCTCGTCTTTCTCTGTTTATACAAATGGAATCAAGCTTTTCGACACAACCTCGTCGAAGGATATCATCGAGTGTTTGCACGGCATTCGAGCGCTGTCGATCTTGTGGGTGATTCACGGACACCGGGTGCAAACCTATGGGAATTATCCCATCATCAACCGAGTGCAGTTTCGAGATGTATACTGACGTCAACGCTTGTTGAAGTGTTTTTGACCATTTTTATTACAGCAATGGATAGTTTCTTGGTCATCGATCTGGGCAACATCAGCAAACATGGCTCTCGACACTTTTTTTCTTCTGAGTGGACTGCTGTCGACCAGGGGAATGCTGAAAATCTTGGATCGAAGGTAGTTGGTTAACGAAATCACTCTTGTCTAATTTTTTATTAACATTTAGGCGGAGGTTAAACCTGGGACGCTTGTATCTGCATCGATATCTGCGCATAACGCCCGTCTTGGCTGCGACAATTTTCTGTTTTCTGACTTTGCAACGATACTTCGGTGATGGCCCTTACAACAAGCAAGTCGTCGACACTTACACGCCAGCTTGCCAGAAATATTGGTTTGCTGCTTTCCTGCACATTCAGAACCTGGTGAACCCGTTTGAACTCTGCCTTGGACACACTTGGTATCTTTCATCGGATTTCCAGCTCTTTCTTCTGTCGCCCTTGCTAGTCTATCCGTTGTGGAAGCTAGGACGGAAGTTCATCGTGTCAATACTAATAATAGCACTTTCTTCAATTGTATTCATCTTCACACTGTCTTTTTATAACGGATTCAAAGTTTTACCACCGCACAAGTAAGCAAAATCGTCAATCAAACAAAGAAAATCCATGAAAATTTATTTTTCACAGCACCCGTGCCGCTAATGATATGTTCCACTTCCACATTTATGTTTCATTCTACTCGCGGTTGTGCCCATATTTGTTTGGCATGGTGACAGCGTACATTCTGCACTTGAAACAAGACAGCAAAGTTAAGTTCCCGAAGCACTTGAACACCAGCATGTGGTTCGCATCGATATCCGTTATCTTCGCAATTTTTGTCGGCATTTTTCCTTTCCACTCTCGGGAACATTCGCCTGCAAACTGGCTTCACGCAACTTTCAACTCGGCGACTCATCTCGGATGGTCAATGGCGCTTTCATGGATCATTTTCTCATGTCACCATGGCAAAGGCGGGTTTGTGAACAGCTTTTTGTCGCTTCAAGTCTGGAAACCGTTGTCACGCATCGGTCTTAGCATTTACATCACGCACTTCCTTGCCCAGTCAGCTATTTTTGGAACGCAAAAGCAACCAGAGTACTACAACGAGTTCCTAAAAACTCACCTTTTCATCGGCGACATCGGACTTTCGTTTGGAGTCGCAGTTCTGGCCTTTCTTACGTTCGAAGCTCCGTTCTTAACCATAGAACGAAGCTTGCACCCAAAAGCAGCGAAAGAATCCGTTGGACCAGAAGAAAATGTGAAGTGAATAAAGCTTGGACACGCTAACGTTCACTTTAGTCTTTTTATTCAGTCGTCCTATGAACAGTTAACATTTGTTGTTCTATTTGTAATCATTCCTATCACTTCCTATAAAATCATTGTCAATTCCTTGCTCCATCTTACTGAAGCAAAAGCAGGTCAACGCTGTCGTCGTGAACCTTAACAACTCGAGCATCTTGGAATCTTCCGCAAACACGATCGACGAGCTGTTCTTGCGTTTTGATGTGAATGTGTTCAGGAAAATATGCCAGCTTTCCTTTGTAAACTGCCGGTTGTTGGGTCTTGAAGTTGTCGCTTAACTTGTACAGTTCGCTTTGTGGTCGATTGATGGTTGTGCCAAAGTCGACTAAGAAAACCTGAAACAAGTTTTGTATTAACAGCTGAACTTTGCAAAGCTTTGTATTGAATCTTCTCAAGTTGTTTAACTTCTTACAGTGAAAACGTTTTCGTCTTTCAAATGATCGATGATTCGACCACGGCAGAAATTTTCATCTTCGTAAACGGAAACTTCGGCGCCAATTGTGGAATCATGGCATGGCGATATGCTGTCCTGGCATATGTCGCTGTTGAAACAAAGAATTTCGTTGAATAATAACTGACAAGCATTGCATCCTAACTCACTTGAATGTGTCTAAAAATTCCCTAATGTCAGCAAATTCGTTTTTCAAGAAGAAGTAAAGGTTTCGCTCGTCGATAACAGAGTTCACGAGAATCTTGCAAACAGTTCCGACTTTGAAGCTCTCCAAGTTTTGCTCCACAATGCGGCCAGCGACTGTTGCTGATGATGAAGCTGACGGTTTTTGTTCCAGCGCGACTTCTGAATCGATCACATGATGAACTTTGGCAGGAATTTTCGATCTGATTTGTTCAAGTTGAGAGAACGAGAAGCTTGTTCTTTCTGAGTCTGGCGATTTTCTCGAAACTCCACCGGCGATTGACTTTGGATGGATTGGTGGTGCTTGCGAAACAACTGGCGAGCTTGTCATTTCAGTTGGCAGCCAGTTTTCTTCTTCAGCAGCTTTGACCGCTGTCAGCCACGAATTTTCTTCCTTTACGTCTTTCAAGTGGTTGCCTTCTTCGTAGAAGCTGAAATCCTGGTCGTTTGTGTAATTTTCTTTGCTGAAGAACTTCAAATCGCCGGTGCAGAAATCTTTTTCGATCATCAGCTCAGTCAACAGCATCTTTAAATGCTCAGGTCCAGCAACCGCCAGTTTGATTGCAAGAAAGTAGCAGTTTTTACTGTCATCATACTTTAAGATTTTTGAAGCTGTCTTCTTATGGTACAGGGCGTCGAAGAAGAACTGTTTGCTCTCGTCGCTCCATTGGCCGTTTGTTGGTTGGACGTGGCTGAGAACGCCTCGCAGAGCCACTGCAGGCAATGACACAAAGTCTTCGAGCAGGTATCGAACGGAATCCTTAGCAACGTCTTCCGCTGTTCCAAAGTCGACGTAAAAGACCCGAACTTGCCCTTGAGGCCTCATCTTGACAACCTTTGCTCGGTTCCACATCGCATGGAACTTTACTGCGACAAACTGACCGACGTGGAAATCTTTCATGCTTACTTTGAGCCGACCGCCTTCTTTGTCATACACTTGTGTCATCTCCTTCGTCATCTGCAACAGCTTCTTGCTTTGATTGTGATCAGCGAACCAGAATAGATGCGGACTTTGTTGTTCAAGCAAGACGATCTGCTTTAGCTCCTGAATGTTGTCGATGGGGAGGCAAGGAGAGATTTTAGTCACGGCGATGTTTAGTGTTCTAGCTTGAGTCACTTGGGCAGGCGTCGTTACAATTTGCGGAACCTTGCCCCATTCGTCTGATGAGCTGGAAGATGAGGATAATACTAAATTAGACAACGAGATGTAGTTTGTGGAATAATTACTGTTCCGATTGCGTGTCTGAAGAGAACTCGTACGGATCTTTTCCATACAGAGTCCGGTGCACAACTGGCTCATTCAAAGGCTTGAATCCGTAAGACCGGCGTTTCTTTCCCGAATTCCTACAACGACGTCAAAGTATCCTTTACACGTCCAGTGCACGTTTTACAATTTACTTACTTTGAGCGCTTGTTCATTTCAAAAATGTGATCGCCGTTCTTGATCAGGATGGTAGTTGCAAGTCCGTAGCCCTGAACCGTGAACTTGGACCAGCTGTTTATCATCGCAGTGACTGAAGCAAATCCTAAACGTGCTGCCTCGACTTTCAAACATCCGCCCTCTATTTTCTTAAATTCCGTGTCCAGCTCGACCAGTTTGATTGTTCCCCGCGCATGCTGCACTAAACCATTCACGATCGCCTTCAATTCGGTCAGTTCCATTGCTGATTTGCGTCGTTTTAACGAGTATACGACGCGAGATTCTAGCGGCTCCGAAATGAACTGAGAACAAAAGAAAAGCTCTTCTCGGCCCGAGTTCTTTTTTTTTCGGAGTGTATGTATCATCGAATAAAGTACCATATAATAAAGTACCATGTTATAAAGTACCATCGTTCCAATATCAAAAAAACCGTCAATAATTTCCCAAAAATCTGATATGAAAGAAATTTGAAAGAAAGAACGAAAGCACTTAAACATTTTATTGTTTTTTTATCAGCTAGGATCGGAAATTTTTCTTGCAAAATATTTCCGATAAACGTTATGAGATAAACTTTATGGGAATAGTATCAAACCACCATGAACACAACCACCATGAACAAAACCACCAGAAATTTGTGTAAATCGATGAAAACCACCAAGTTCAAAATCGAAGAAAACCGTTAAAATTTATTTTTATGACACCATAGTTTCCCAGCAGGAGCATCATGTTTACACCATATTTTAAGCGGAAGCAACGCCAAATGATGTGCCAGTATCTCCCTGTAAACCATCAAGAAAACCACCATAAACGAAACCACCATGAACGAAACTACCAGAAATGAAACCACCATGAACAAAACCACCAAGATTCAAAAGCGGGGAAACCGTTAAATTTTATAAAAAAAACATATGGAAATTCACGCGCTCAAAATAAACAACAACAACACCATCTCTTACCAGCATGTGCATTTAGGAAATAAACGATTTTAATTTTGTCTTGGAATTAACCATGAGGGAGATGCTGGAACATCATTTGGCATTGTTTCCGCTTAAAATATGGTGTAAACATGATGCTTCTGCTAGGAAAAGATGGTGTGACATAAAAATAAATTTTAACGGTTTTCTTCG
>JPYR01000958.1:0-21455 GCA_000775305.1 Belgica antarctica
TAGTTTGCAACTATTTGCAAATATTTGCAAATTCCAGCGGATGACCACGACTCACGTTGTCGACTTCATTTAAATTTTACTCTTTAATCAATACTTGTATCTCGAAAAATTGTTTGTCTCGCTGTTGAATCGTTGAGGGAATTTAAGATGGAAATCTTACAATGTCGTGGAGGTATGAAAAGTTAAATTCTGTTGGGAATTAGAAGTTACTTGATGATACTTAACAGGAATTTGTCAAATTTTATTAAAATGTAAGGAAAACTCATTTAAACAATGTTATTTCCTACTTTGTTTCTTTAATAATCAAGTTCGAGCTCTAGTCGTCCTAGTTTATGTCTTTTCACTGTCCAAAATCTTTTTTAAACGACTTGAAAATTAAACAACGAAAGCTTTTTTTCCAAAGCTTTTCAAGTCGCTTCGGGATCTTCACTGTAATCTTGCAGGAAATATCTTTACATTAGGAATTCAAATGAAAAACGATTCAATTATTCTTTATTTCCTTCAAGATGAAAATGTTAACTGAATTAGCATTTTCTAGCCACTAAGTCTGCGAACGTTCGGAAAGGATTTTTTTCCTTTCATGCGCTTCGAATGACTTTCTCCTTCGATGAGGCGTACGAGATGGGAAGGCAAATCCAATATTTTCTCATGATTTCTTATTCTTCCTCTGCCATTCCTCTTGGATTCTTACGATAAATTCATTTTTCCAGGACTATCATGTATTTTTCATGCATAATCCATCGCCGAATCGATGCTTGGTGTTCGACTTAGATACAACATTACCGTTCCCAACATATTTCCATAAATATGTAACAGAGACATTTCGAAGCGACTACGCTGTTTCGGAAGATCATCATAGGTAAGAATTTGGTGGGATTAGATTTGGGGTGCGGGGGTGTAGTGTTTACACAAGATCTGTAACAAGAGAGAACGAGTTTGACGCCGTGTAATTGAGTTATTCAATACCTCGCTTAAAGTCGAGACGTTGAGAGACACCAAACAAGGTGTGCTCTAAGTAGGGCAGGCGATGAAAGCGGCTTTCTAAGTGAATTTGAAGCTTTTTTCATGTTCAAAGTTAAAATTTCTTGAAATCTTGAGATTTTCAAGATTGACAGTCACATCATGTTCGTCCTTCTGCAGCCGTTCTATCGCTACAAGGCCACTGCATTTACAGCAGTGATGGTTCTTGGAATTATTGTTCATGGCTTGATGAAGCGTCTTCCTTCGTTCTCTCTATTTGCACGATCAGGCTGAAATTGCCACAATTTATCTTGTCTCCGGTTGTTCGCTCGCTGTTTCACTTCTCTGTTTTCTTTCCCCGTTCCTGTTTAGGTTTTTTAGGGTAATTCCGGCTGAGACTTATCTCGAAACGTTCTCGTCAGATCGAAGACACATGCGAAGACCCGACGGCTCGTGGATCAAACCACCACCCTCCTATCCACCAATTTGTGAACAAATGTGTGAGTAGAAAAAGTCAATTACAGACATGCTTCTCCCTTGAGCGTTGGAAAACAACGAAATGACGACATGTCATCAGGTGATATGCCAAAAGGCAGTCATTTTGAGTAACGTGAGCCATTGAGCCATCAGTAAACTGTCTGCTGAACGTATTTCATTTCCCCCAGCATTTCTATCGAATTCTTAAACGAGCCCACGTGAGAAAGTATTTCGTCGACACCGGCCTTGACTTTTTTATTCGAGCTGGAGAAAGAAAAGCTTGTTATCGTTTAACATTGTAGCGATTCAAATCGCTTGAGGGCAAACAACAGCAAGAAAGTGGAATCGTGGAACGTTGGCTTTGCGGTGTTCTCGCGACGCAAACTCAAATGCGATTAATTAAAAAATTGAATCGTGAGTAGTGGTGGCTTCGCGTGGGTACGAAGTTGAACGACTGTGTGGTCAAGTGATTAACTAAAAGGGTTTAGTTGCTAAGGTTAAACTCCTTCAACATTAAATTATAGATGTGCAAAAGCTGTTTTCAAGCTATCTCCACCGCCCCTCGCATGCATTCAATCAATCCAGTTAAGTCAAAACCTACAATTCCAAGTCACACGCCTTCCCTTCAAAGTTCCTTGCCCGCTCGATGGCGGCGGAAATTCAATAAAAATATGATTTACACCAAAACATTAGAAGACTGACGAGCGTGGGGCAAACGATGGCGTCTTTAGCAGCCATAGAGAAAAGGGTTGTTCATTATAAAAGCGCATAACTCAATCATACAATAGTGAGAGTCGAATCACGTCCTGTCTGGGATGGGGTAGAAATTGTTGCTTCGGTTCCACGTTGCCTTCATTTTGGAAGTGCCGCAAAATGTAAGTTATTCAAAGGCAGAAAACGAAGCTTTCAATCCATTTGTCATGTCGGTGTAGCATGTGAAAGTAATTCATTTTGATGAGCGTCTGCTTTGGTGAATAGAAAATAATAGACTGAAAGGGATGCATTTAATGTGGATATGATAATTCGATCGTTTACCGCTAGTTTCAGATGGCAAACTTTTCTTACGACGCTGCTGATGTCATGAATAAATTTCCGAATCCTTTTTACGGCCGCACTAAAGCTCATTAACACACATGACACGACTAGTGGTGCACACATAAAGGAGTGAACGACTCTAACACAAGTTGAGATTACGGCGAGATTTGCGGTTTTGATTTGTGAGAAAAGCTTTTGCAGCGTTGCACTGGCTATGGCATGTATGCCCAACGACATGCATGAATAAATCTATCTGTCCAAGGCTGGCACATTCGTACGTTCAGGGATGCCCACTTCCCTTCGACCGATCCCATGGAAGGATTTAACAGTCACCGCTTGCACACGAAGGCTTCCCTTTCACCATATGCGGTCAAGGAAACTTTGAGCATTAAAAGATACAATCTGATGCTGCTCGAGTGGAGATGGCGAAGAAAATTCCAACAACCACATCTATCTCTGTGAGTGGGAGTTTTCGGAACTATTCGACCATAATCGGTTTCTCGTCTCTGATAATTTGTTCGCCCCCAATTGACTCGAATTTCTTGAGTGTCTCACATTCGCCACCAAATTAAAGGCCCCCGAAAGTTGTTTGGCGGCAAACACAACTTTTAATTACGCCATCAGAAGCTGCCTCGAGCGAGAAGTTAATGGAGTGGACTTTTTCACTTTACGGCGTTGCCCGCCCACCCGAAGGAATTGTACACGGACTCTGTAGCACTTTTATTGCTCGTCTCAGGATCGAGAATCTTGCGTAGCTACTCGGAGCATACTATTCCAACTTATAAAGTCTTCACGTACTGCATTAATGGCTCTCGAGTCTTAAGTCTCCCTCTGTGAATAAACAAAGCAGAAAATCTCTTGAAGCTTCGCATTTGAATCGGATCATTCGCACGCTCTTTTGTCGGCTCGTTTATGAAGCTGTTTTGTGCTTTAGAATTTCCATCTCGTCGGAAAAGTTTTCCCAGGCTTTTCCATCGCCTACAACAAATTCCATTCACGATTAATTAGCTTTCTCATTGCAAATCGAGGAATTTATTCAGCTCAGCATTTCCATATTTCTGCCGTTGCTATTTAGGGCTATAATGAGCTTCTCCGTCATCGCTTGCTTGTTTGCGTAAATAAAATTCGGCACGATAGTGTGAACATTGGTGCAAAGATGTTTTATTCATTACGAGAAGTGAACGAATTGGCTCGGGTCAAGGCCAAGGTTGAGACGAAACAGAAGTAATAAGATGAAACAGATTGTGTACGAGTTGGAAAAGGAAGTGCCTTCTAACCATGTCGAAATCACATTCAAAGAGATCTTTTCCCCTTGACTTTGCAGCGTTTGTTTCAATATTGTTTTTCTCTCTTCTCACAAAAAATATTTTATTTACTTTACAAGCGTTGGTTGTCCTTTGCAACATAACAAAAATATGGATGCTGATGGCTCCTTGTTTACATCTGCCCGAAATGAACCTTTTTACATCTCATCAGGACGCAGTGAATTAATGGGTGGGACGATGTAATGACGGCAGAAATTTGAAGGAGAGACATTTAGTTTAAAAAATAATTTTTAGAGTTTCTAGGGAAAGATACTGACAGCGGTATTTTAACAGGACTTGAACCTTTGTTTTTTTATTTTTAATAAGTTTTAGTCTACAACGTCATTTTCATACCTTTTAAACTTCTTATCACAAAAACTTGTTAAAAATCGCGAAATCTTCCACCTCCTTCTCCCTTCTTTCTTAACGACCTTTAGTAAACAAATAAATTTTCCTTTCGTCCGACTTCTCGCGCAAATATGTTCGCTGCTAGCTGATCAACCCAGGATGAAAGGTGAAAGTGCGGCATCCGTGTGATTTTGTGAGAGCGTCTGTAAAACGCAAAATTGCGCGGAAAGTGAAATGAATTCTCCGTTAGCGCTGTCGTGCCCGTAACTTTTCTGCTTTAAATTGGGCGCTGGATGAGCGAGCAAATTAGATTTGGTCGTCGTTTCAGCGTTGAATAACTTTGCATCCCCTTCCCGGTAATTTTTGCTGGTACATACAACACAGTGTCATTTTCCGTGTCCTCTGAAGCACGAGATTTTTGAGATAGTTATGTTTGGGTCTGTTGAGAAGTGTCGTCAAGAACCCTTATTATCTCGTTGTTGACTTTCCGTCGTACAGATTCGTATGAAAAACGCGTCGCGTGTTGACAGGGACCGATTAGTGGAAGGAAAAATTCCATTATCGCGTGTTTGTCGCTAATGATACTCGAGAGGGTGCTGTAAGAGGTGGGGACGGGGCTGAAAACTGTTGCACGAGCTCACAAATGTTCCAGGCACATTTCCACACTTCCGCCATCGCACCTTCTCATAAATTGGCTTAAGTCAGGACCGATTAGATTTGATTCCCAATTGAATTTCTCTCCATGAAGCAGCAAATTTGTGTCTTAATACCTTTTAAGCAGCGCTTCCTTCCTGTTTCGTCTTGCTTACACAGAAATTTTGATGTATGCCCTGGCAAAAGAAGCCATAGGCGTCAGGATTTGAGCGGTGACGGGGGGTGAGAAAACACTTTTTACGGAGAGCTATTTATAGCAGCACAATCTATTTTCATATCGATAAAGGAGAAACCGAGTGTGCCTATCTGCTCAGCGAACGAAAGTAAAAAAATTTATTACGAAACGACCGCAAAAAATTAAATTAATTTCTTATTGCGCCGTTTTGTGTAAAGATCCGTCGATCAAATCACGGATGGAAGAAGAATTCTCTCGTCTATTACTTCTCGTCAATTTCTGTCATTGACAGCGCTTGAAACCGTAAAAAATTCCTTTGAGAAAATGCCATGAAATAATAACAATCGATAATATAAATGTCCTTTTCCCTTTTATTTTATGTCTTTTTAGCCAATCCACACCGCTTGGATGATTTCATATGCATGAAGCCCGGCAAAGACAAGGCCCTTGGCCAAGTGTACGATCTGCTTCACTTCGTCCAAGTATTTTACAAATCGAATATAGACAACAACAACACAAAGACACAGAATTAGAATTTTCCGGGCCGACAGCTCAACACGATGAGACATCAGCCGTTTAACCAATTGCACAATTTACTCAACCCAAGTCTTCTTCCACGTTTCGCTTATTGAAAATGACCAAACGCCATCAGCAGAGGCAAGAATTGAATTACCACACAAAAAACTTCACCTGGCTTAAACGACATAAATTCCAATAAGAGATGAAAAATTTATGTGCCGAGTAGCAGCAGCAGCAATAATTTAAACTTTTTTCATCGGAGTAAGAAAATATAAACAAACAAAACACTCTCAAGCACATGGAAAAGATAACAACAGCAAATTTTAATCATTAAAAAAAGCTTTCAAGTCGAAAGGTTTTTGTGAAAACGAGGCGAGGAAATTTTTATCACTTTTTACATTGTACAGAAAAAATGAGTTAAACGGAGCATCCAAGAAGAAGGTAATGTCAAAATTGTTTACTGAAGTTTTTGATAAGGAAAGTTTTCTATGCAAGCTTTCAATATTCATTAAAAGCTTTGGGCGACACTTTTAAACGGTTTTTTAAGTGTCAAAATCATTTGAAACTTTCTTCAAAGCCGGTAAACATTTGAAATCTTTTTCAAGAAGCTTTTATAAAATTTTGAAGAACAGTTTCCAAGTATTTTTCAAAAAGCTTTCATATTTGAATTTGTTTTAAAAATCTTAACAACTTACGTGGTTCACATTCCAAGCTTTCATGAGAAGATTTTAAAGCTTTAAATTTGAAGAAATTTCCTTTAAAATTCTCTCAATTCGTGTCTGAAACATTCAAACTTTCAATCAGACAGCTTAAATTTGCTTTTAATAAAGCTTGTAAAGCATCCCTAACAATGTTTTTCTTCAAAAAGGCTTATAAAAACACTCAATGAAGCCGTTGGCGCTTTAGCTCCACGCTTTTCCAGGGCTAAAAATAAATTATATTTATGTCATGACCTATTTGCGAAAGTTTGTCGCCAGTCGGGATCAAGAGAACAATTCAGCAGGATTGTTTGGTACCAATTGGATTTTTTTATAGGATAACTTTTTTTACTTCTGACTCAACGTTAAAAAATTAAAGCCGGGAAAATTGGCATGAGATTCTTTTAATGAATTATTACGGGACAAAATTGCGGATTTTTTATTAAAAATAAAGGAAAATTAATTGTGATAATTATGCATTCATTATGATTCATGAATTTTGCAAATTGCTCCGGAAATATGGTTTTCGTTCGACGAGACTTTCGATGAAATCAAACACGATTCATTTCTCAGTTTAAATGGCCTATTAAAGTGTTTCAAAAACTATTCAACTATCAAGTTTAAAATTCAACAAAAGGAAAACTCACACAACCTAAATAATGAATGAGTGTATTTAATATTTAAAATTGATGAAAAAACGCCCAAAATGCATATTAACTAAATTATTCGAGTGTGAGTAATCTTAAGTCACCAGACTAAGCCACACACGCGTAACTCTCAAGCATAAGGATCGTTCCCATATATAAAAATTGTAGATTTTTTACATCAAAATATTAAGGTTAGTAAATTTCACGCGAAAAGATCACAATCAATAATTGATTGCCCTTCCCACTCGAATAGCCTGATTTAGTATGCAAATCTACCCTTTTTGTTCTTCCAACCTTTCTTGCGGATTGTTCTCCTTATGGATCCATCCCTTCCGCCCACACACAAAACAAACAAAAAGAAAATCTTAAGCTCGCCGAAGAACAAATATTTGCGTGAATTTTTAACTTATCTATTGTTGTCAATTTCTATCCAAACACCCGCAAAAAGATTTTAAATTCTTTTTCTTAATATCATCATAAGCTTCCTTGAAAGACAAAATTTTATTGAAAAGTCTGTTTGCGTTTTTGAAACCTGAAAGCGCCGTTCTTGTTATTTCGACTTTCTCGAGCACGAAATTCCCTTCGCGAATTGATTAAAAATTCCAAAATGCTTAATTTCACGACGCGTTTGCGAGTAGCGACGAAACATTAAAAGACAAAAACATATTCGAAATGTTAACTTGCTTATGAAGTTCATTTGTTCATTTTTGGATGTTGTGCTTAAAGTTTATATCATTGTTAAAGATTTCTGAAAAGCGAAACAAGTTCAACACAAATAAACTTATTGGAACCTGTTAAAAGCTCTCAAAAAGTTTCAAAATGTTTCGTTTCAGTTTCGTGTTGAGGTTTGGGATCGATCATGTATGACATCATTTGAAATTCTTACAAATTCTTCTTCCTGTTGATGATTTGATCGTTTCAAAGCTTGTTGCTTCCTAAAACATTTAAAAATTCTAAACTAAAGTGACGTCGTGGATGATCGGGCCCAATAAAAATTTCGTTAAATATAAAATTCTGTTAAACTACAAAAACTATCGTTAACATTTATGGAACTAGTTTTTAAAACGTGAAAAATGTAAAAGTTTTATGATAAAATAATTTTTATCGACTTTTCTGTTAAACGCGCTGACAAAATCGCGTCGCAAACTATATATTCATAGTCCCAAATCTTCCTTGACTTTCTGAAGTTGTGATCTAAGTTTTACTGTAGATTTTCCATGATTTTACAACAGATAGAAACGAGCAGAGCCGAGATTACCATTTCACCGGCCGAGTTTCCTAAACGAAAAGCGAAGCCTAAAGTTACAAAGAATAAATCGACTGAATATTTTCTTATCGAACGACGGCCCTTGTTTGAAAAAAAACAAAACTTGCATTTAATGGCTTTAAAAATTTCCCTTATCGTTATTCAACCAAAACTTTATCCCGTTTGAATCTGCAAGTGAAAGCACAAAAGCTAGCGCACCAAAAGTTCTTTTACGGAAACAACAAAAACATCCACCAAGTTCCGGTTTTTAACTGTTCTAAAAGCGAAGCACCACAAAAGAAGGGCCTGTGGTGCATTTTACACAAGTTCCATGCTTTCGACAGCACTTTAATTGTTGATCTAATCAGATTTTTTCCTTATAAAACATAAACGATTGAACACAGGAGATAAAAGGTGTTGTGGTTTTTGCGATAAATTTTAACAAAAAAGGAGTCAAATTGCAGAGAACAATTAATTAAAGGATACTATGATGATCGTAATTTAATGAGAATGATAAAATTGTGAAATGAACAAAGAAGCGAGTTTGCTTGGAAATAAAAAATTGAAAGGGAAAATTAAGTTTTTGAAAGTTTTTATTGGTTTTGATTAATTTTTTTCAGAATTTTGCATCAAATTCGTTACAGGATTTTATTGGAGTTTGTTTCAACAAATCGAAGCAAGAACTGTCAGTGTATTTTAAAGATAATAAACTGGTTTGACAGGTAAGAAATTGTCAAGACAAATACTTTTATTCAGTGCATGAAATCGCCAGAACTGCTGGTGGCGCTTCTTACATAGAAAATCTTTTCACGGTTCCACTTCGGTTTCCGCTATGAAACTCTTCTACCAAGTCGAGGGCACGTCTGGGTAAATGTCTTGTTTGAAATCATTCATTGATGAAAATCCACAATTCAACAACAAAGATTTGAACAAACAACTTTTTTCTTAACGGTTTTTCAGCAGAAGTCGAGACACAATTCCGCTCTAGCGCGACGCTCTCGTTTATTTCGCAATCCGTTGGAAGTTTTAAATCGAATCTTTAAACTTTTGTTTCAGCAGTGAAGAAGCCAGCGCAGGGAATCTTCTTGTGCGAGCAGTAACAGGAGCATCAACGAATTTCAGCAATATTGAATGGGAAATTGATAGCAAGGACTCGAACGACTAGCGACGATTGTGAAATCCAAGTTAGAAAATTTTAACGAACAATTTTTCCGAATCAAAGTTAGCTGATCTTTGGAAAATTTTCGCCATTCCAATTGCGGCTGTCTGCAGAAAAAATAAACGAAGGTGTTGTCTCTTTTACGCGCTCTCTTTCGCTCAACGATTCAGTTCAGTTTTCCTTCATTCGTCGCTCTGCCTCACTAAAAATCGGTCCAGTAAAAAGTTTAGTCCCACAATAAAAATTTTAATTATTTTTACAAGTCAAGAATCTGACAGAAATCACTTGTAAAGCATCAAAGTTAGAGTGTCAAAGCATAAAATTTGGTGTTTGAAGTCAAAAGAGAAGAAATTAAAAGTTTGTTGTTTGCATTATCCTGTGGAAAAACATTCGAGAGTGCTGAGAAAAAGAAGAATCAAAGGAAGCCGTGCTGCACAAAACTATTAATAGGAATTAAGACTTGTAGCCAATTGTCCAAGTGAAATTTACAATTTCCGAGTGAAAACACAAGAGAAAAAGATTGATTGCATTTAATCCGGAATTCTTATCACGAACGCACCCAAAATGAATGGATATACAGACATGGAAAACAGCCGGTAAGTGTCAGTCAGCGTTATCATTGCCTCATCCCGCGCCTTAGTCATGAGATTGCTCGAGTTGGGTTCTCGGAACGTCGATAAATGATATCTCGTCGCATGAATAGAAATTGTCGGATGATATCAGACCCTCCGAACGAGAAATCTTCAATTGTGTATCGAGTTGGTGTGTATCGTATGACTCGAGAATTTGAGCCAATCAGAAGACGGGAAAAGCACGCGACTGGAAAATCGCATGTTGTCTGGAAAAATCGATGGAAGATGTGAAGAAGAATTTTTCGGTCGACTGGAACGGGCGTTGGGCTGAAGGGCAACTTTCCACCTTCACCTGCCCGACATCGATCGATTGTTTATGGCGTTTCTCGCCATCGAATATTTTCTTATGCAACTCGACTTGACATATTGGTCGGCAGCTTGAGCTGGCCTTAAGCGGTGTGTGTTTGAGTTGAATACATTTTTAACAAGTTTGATTTCATCGCTTTGAAAGAAGAAAAAAAGTCCATGTGAAGGCCATTCCAAGCAACAACAAAACGGCAGTGTAACGGGGTTGGGGGAACTGATTTTCCATCGCCGCCTTCCACGAACGCACACCCCGTTAGATATCGAGCAAGTGAATCAGCGCCTGTAATTTCTTCTTGTGACGTCACGGAACATTCGATGTTTCTTTTGAGCATTTTCATGTATGACCGAAAAAAAATTGGCAACGGTGGCGTGCAAATGGCAAAGCCAGGCCCCGAAATCACGAGCAAATTGCTACATTCAAAGCATCGTACGATGTCCGTTCTTCTTCTTGCGAAAACTGGAGATTTTTGCTTGACGGTTAGTGGTCTTCGACGTTTGTCTGCGCGAGAAAAAATTGTAACGAGAAGGCTTGGAATTCCGCTGAGCGGAAGCACAAACCTTTTAATTACTGGTCTTATTAACTAAAAAACAAATTTTAATGACTGCAAGTCGAAACTCCAAGTCTTCGCGCCAAGAACTCCATGCAATTGAAAGTTTCTGCTTCCACAAATGGCGAGATGATGATGGGAAGCCTTTCTAAACATGTCTTTCCTTCATGCTGCAATGTCTCCGGCGTCTCGCGCCGATCATAATCCATCATAATTTCGATCTTTCGCCATCGCACGGCCGTTTGCTTTCAAACTGCCGATTTATTGACTCTCTTGTTAACATTAGATAATCGAAATGATTTTTTCTTCTCCATGCGCCCCATTACTCCACATTTCTTTCACTTTTCTGCCTCGCCTCGATCTGCGTGTCGGCTAAATTGTTTTTCAACGGGCACTTGAACGACATCTCGACGATGGCGATGATTATGGGCATTTCAAGAATGTGCATAACTCGAGAGCCCCCGAATGACGACGACACTCCAAGAGTCTCGTGCAAAACGAGAAACTGTGAGAAACATGAGCAAAACAAAAAGTTGTTTCGAAACGCTTTGTTTTGCATGTTTCGTGTGTGCTGACCCATTTAAAGGCTTTTTTGTGCGTTGGACGACAGGTTTGCGACCTGCTTTTTTGAAAGCGAATGTAGGAAACGATAGTTTGCGCGATATCGTGGAGTCGGCGACATATCTCCGCAGTCTGACAGACTTCCGTGCCCAAGTCTTGCTTAATAAGTCTCGAGCCGACTTCAATTGTGTCGTCTACGACACCACATTTCATGGAAAGAGAATTTCCATATTGCAATCTCGACCCATCACTTCCACCTTGCTCGGCTTCCTACATTTGAATGCACATAAACAATATGAAATTAACAGGTTCATAGGCAGCAAATAACTTAGTTTAATTTAAAAAGTCGTTCGAAGAATATTTAAAGTGTCGAGTGGAACTTCTAAGGGCGCGCGAACTTTGGTCGCAAGGAAAAATGCTAATTTTCTAAGCGTTGGTCAACGCGAAGACTTTCCAGCCATTGTCCTGGCGAGCTTTAACACTCAAAAGTTTGAAAAACAAGAAGAAAAAACATAAAGTAATGCGAAATTGTGCAAATCATCCATCGCATGATCTGCGAAAGTAAGTTCGAGATCGAAATCGGCCAACCGAAAACCTAATCTTGAGCCGTTAACCGCCGAATGCGATCTAGAAAAACGAAACGGGCTTTCAGAGACCGGGCGAAAGTTGTTTCGTTCGCAAAATCACGATGTGGACGAGTGGAGTTTCGCTTTCGCGACGTCAAAAGTCTTTTGACACCGCCAGAACGAATCGGTCGTGGTAATCCGGGTGTGTTTGAGCCACGGCCCCGCTTATCCAACTTCTTGTAATGCGCAGTTTTTTCAAGTTTTTCTTTGTACCCACTTTACTCAGATGGCAATGAGAGCTGCGAGTGTGCGTGCCCGTGCGTGCTGCTTGAACTAGTGGTCGCGGAATGTTTTCAGCTGTATTTTCACCCGATTGGATTCGTTTTCATGCCTTTTCAACATGCTTCCACCTTGATTGTCTCGCATTCGTATCAGCGTCCGAACTGAAAACAACATCGACCTGTAATCGGCGAAGCGGTGTTGTTTCCCAATCATTTGTATTGACACATCGATGCGGTGGCCTTGGCGCTGCAAAGTTTTCATTTTCATCTCTCGGTCGTAACAGCCAAGGCGAGCGCGCTCGGAGAAAACCAATTACAGAGTAAAAGTTTTACTTGGCAAACAAAGATCACTGGCGATCGCCTTTAGAAGCTTCCGGAGTTGCTTGACTCGCTGCGATTTCATTGTTCCGAGGGACTTGCTTAATGCGCGCTTTTTGCATTTCAAGTAAATCGTTTTAATGGGCACACAGCCAAGCTGGTGTTGGTGTTTGAAGCTCACCGTCAAGTTTGAAGCAATTAAAAAACTCTTTTCGAGCGATTGTTTACCATTGAAATTGAAGCTTGAGTTATGATCGCTCCGTAGCCGGTGCGTCGTCAGTTGCGCAATCGATGGACGGGATACCGTGGGAAGACTGCTGATCGAGCATTGTTTGCTCCTCCGCCGATTGCTCTACGCAATCATCTCCGGAGAAGATTCTTGAATGACATTCCCTTCGCCGTACACACACAGCTCACCTGCCCTCCCGTTGTTATTTCCATAATTGATCGGCAAACACAATGTCTCAGAATATCTCGCGTGAGTCGCACACGGAACCGCTTAGTTATTGATTCATCAAACAGAAATTCGCAAGAGGGAGAAGGAAGAGTGAAGCGCGAAGAAAAGATCAGACGACGTTGAAACTAGCTGAACGATGGACAGGGACTGCAAGAGAAGGTTTAAGGGCCAGAAAACTAGATCCTGGTTCGACAGTCGATCTAGTTTTCCTTCCAACACGATTGGATTTTAACAATTCCAATCAAAAATCCAGCCCCCGCTGATCAAGCGCTCCAATCCGAAGGTTGTAGACAAGAAAAGTGAATGATCTGATAGTTTGCCAAGCCGACTATCAGCTTTCAAATAATTTTCCATCTTAATGAGGCGAACGCAGAATTTATATGATTTTTGAATCTGCCACATCGCCTTATCCGTATGTAACGGTCAGCAGATTTTTGGATTCTCGCTTTGTTCGCCTTCTTCTTGTCATCACAGGTGTTCGTTCCTTCCATTCTTTCTTGCGGATAGTTGGGTTAAACACGTTTTCGGATGGCGATCATTTTACTGGTTTTTTATAACTCTTAAATTGTTGACTTTATTCGCGAGCCGAAGCCTCTGTGTCTGTGGACACGTTCTGTGGACACGATTACGAAATTTTATCGTCCCAAAAACCGAGTCAGGTTTTGAGCATCGCGACTCTCCAGCGAAAAGATTTTTCTCGGGCCTGGTCGATCGATTTACAGTTGCAAAAGCAATGTCACGAGCGTGATCGCCGATCTAGGAAGGTTCTCGCTACAAATTTTACAAGTCGATGCTAATTGGTTTTTCCTTTGAAAGACGCGCGCTGAATTAATGTCAAGCAGTCGAGAGGCGAGACAAGCACCTGAGGGGTAAACATCACCTGATGATGTTATCGGCATTGGGCTCTGTGTGCCTCATTGCGTCTCGGCTTGCTGATTTTTTTCTTACAACATTGAATGACCTTACAATCATAACAACGCGGCGGTGCGCAAGGTGGAAGGAAGGGTGTGTCCGTGGGTTGGGTCAATGACATGCGAAATTCTCGGAAAACATCTCGAAGCGACTTGACATGAGAAGATTTTCTAATCTTACTCGGAGCAATGAAAAGAAGCCAGTCACACAGACGTCATTTTGCAAGTAGCCGCGTTTATTCTTCTGGTAAATTTCACACAGCAATGTGAGTAAAACAGCTCTCCAGAATACCAACAAAAGCCTTCGCTGTCGTGTTTTTTCGCAAAAAGTCTCGATGAACCTCTTCCGCTTCTCAACCATGGTCGCCGTTGTTCCACTCTTCAGTCTTGTTTGTAGCATCCAAGCGTTGGCTTCATTCAAAATGTAGATGCAAAGCCCATCAAAAGACAGCTAATTAAACGCCTTTTTCGTTTTGTTTTGCAGGAACTGTTTGCGTCGCATCATCCAAGATGATCAGGATTTCTCCAACCAAAGCATCATCAACGTCATCGAGCGTTTCGTCAAGAGTGTGAATTTGATGGAGACAACAATCCTTATTCCATCGAGACTACTGGATCGACAGGTAATAAATCCGTCCAATCACCCGTTTTCTCGCGAATTTACTTGAGCTTAGCTTGTGCGCCGTGCCGTGGCGAAAGCGAAAATAGATTTCGACCTCAAACACCATCAGATGATAGCCTGATGAGCCACTATTACTCATTCCCACACACGAACATTCTTTCGCGAGTCTATTTTTAGACGCCCGAAAGCCGAATGTTTGTTGTGATTTTCATCATTCTGGTCGTGAATTGCGCGAAATCTGTGATAAAGCGCTCGCCATCCGCTTGATAACGCTCGAGACGAAAACATCGTATGATCGGCAGTCACTAATTGTTCGCTTATTGCTTTCTTATCTCAGGTTGGTGACTCAAACGATTCCGTTCAGCCACAGAAGACGTCCGAGCACCACCATCGCCATCGGCACCAGCTCAACCGAAAAAAGTCGGGGACAGGCGTGCGCGATAATCTGGTGAACCTGGACCTGTTCAATTTGTACGCTATGTTAAATACAGTTAAGGTTGATTTATTGTGGGGCCGAAATGGTCAAGAAGAAGAAACGACTGAAGTTGAATTGCGCGAACAGAACTACGACACGGTAGAAGTGGCTCCAGCGACTGAATCGAAAACTGTCGAAGCGCCAGCTTTGGCTCCACAAGCCTCGACACAGACCAAAGGCCATGTCCGCCGCCCCAGCACAGTGTCCGTTGCATCCTCAAACTCAAGCACCAGCACAATCAGCGACAGTGAGAGTGAAGTGTCATCGAATGAGAACGACTCGGGCATCGAGTCCGAGGGACAGCAGAACAAAGATAAGAGTCTCGATGTTGCCAAGCAATTCCGTACGCATCTGCTGGGTTTGTACCAGAGTCTCGAGCAAATGACAGACGCCGCTAACTATCTCACAACACGCTATCAGAGTGATATCGGCGGCGCCGGTAATTGTTAAGCAGCGTGAGGGAAAGAGAAAGAATTCCATTTTGAATCTCGCCCAGCTGATGTTGTTTGTTTGACTGGGTGGTTGGTTGGTTGGTTGGTTAGTTGGTTATGCTTGTTGCCTCGTGATCGCTTTTTGAGATTTCTTCAATTTTTTCGTTGGTAAAAACAATTTTCTTTTCGCCTTCGCCTTCAGCAAAAAGGGCTGTTGTTAGGGGGGAGTCTACTGATCGCCAAACACAAATCCAAATTCCAAAGGGAAGTCAACTTTCCGACAGATGTTCCCAGTAGGCACTCCGCCCAACAACCTCCTTTCGCGAGTAATTATCGTTCTGGTCAAAAAAATAAAATTGATGAAAAGAAATTTCCGCTTAAAACTTTCGCGAGAGAATAAAAAAGCTTTATTTAATCTTATTGGAACGAAAAAAAATGGAAAAAACACGAATCGCGAAGAAAAAGTTGAAGAAAATTCACAAGAAAATAAATTAATTTATAAAAACCAGAAAAAATGAAAGAAAACAGAGAGAAAAAAAAAACCCAAAACGCTATGTGAAGATTATAGTAAATTAGGTTCTTAACTTCTTTTTGAGATTTCGTGGGTGGCAACAGATCTTTTTTTGAATTTTCCCGAGTTTTTAGTTTTCTTTTCGGTTTTTCTGTGATTGGAAAATTTTCTCGCTCAGATTAGCGCAGTCAAAGAATTTTGATCACGGGAAATCGTCGATTCCATAGAACTAAAATACGTAAAATATTTTGCCACTCATCTCGGCGGCTTGCGAAACTTGCCAGATGCAGTCGTAAAAGTTTATTGTTGCTCGTCTTCTCTTTTCTCTTCGAGTTCGCTCTCAGTTTAATGATAAGAAAACATTTCATGATGGGTTTTAGATTTAAGTTAATTGAAGATTTTAAGTTAAGTCGAGCTCAACTAATCTGGGCGGACGATCGATCAGCTGGCAGCGGAAGCTAAGTTTGCTAACGACGACCTCACTGTTGCAGTGTTATTATGAAAATGTCGAACTTTTGTACTTTCCCGACTAAAGATTGCTTTAATTTATAAAAATCAGTACAAATCGTTCTGTAAATTGACGCAGTGTGTGCGTTGCTAGCAAGCTGCTTCTGATTGAAAGTAAACTCGCATCATTTCTGGTTCTCGGCTAATAACAATCAATCGATAATTGCATGTTGTTGAGTCGCCGACTTTCTATGAGCA
Organism: Belgica antarctica; assembly: GCA_000775305.1. Classification (NCBI taxonomy): domain Eukaryota; kingdom Metazoa; phylum Arthropoda; class Insecta; order Diptera; family Chironomidae; genus Belgica; species Belgica antarctica. Next base: position 16,547 of record JPYR01000958.1, read on the forward strand.
TTTAACGCAGTCGAGCGCGCAGTTAATCGATCGTCCACCTGACTTGGTTTTCTTTAAATCTTTTTTGTCAATAAAATTGTCACCTATTAAAGAAAAGAAGTTAATCAAAAAAGAATATCTTTGCATAACAAAATATAAAAAAATGCAAAAAAATAGTAAAAATATTAAATTGTAATGAAAAAACATTTTCCATATTGCTGACCTTTCGTGCTTTGGGAAAAGCGGTGTTTGCTGGGGATATTTTTTAATCGTAATTTTCTTTCTTTCTTCAAGTGTCAAAATGTGCTTGGGCGCCGCAAAGGCTCCGGCATGCAAAACAATTCCATTAAAGTTGTAGTCGCTTTAATTTCATTTTAATTTTTCCTTTGTCAATCTTCTTTGTTTCTGATGGAGTGAAAATCTCCGATTATTTATTCAAATGAAAATGAAGCGAAAATTGTTTTTGTTAGTCGAATGATTAACTCATAGTTTCTTCTCTTAATTTGTGAGTGTCGGTGAAAATGTGGAAAAGAAATTAAATGATATTAAAAAAAATCAAGAGAAACAGTTGAAGCTGAAAAGGAAAAGTTGCAGAGGTCGGTAAAGATCTTCGCAAACTTAGGTTTCAATGCATTTGTGCAGAGATAACTTGTTTACGAACGGGAACAAACTACATTTGCTTAGTACTAGAATGCCAATATGGCGAAAAAACTTGTAGATGAAGCAACTTCATTGGATCAACTGCTAACTGTACTAAAAGTGCTAAGATCTGGATTCTTTCTAGATAACTGTGCTAAGCAGAAATCCACGAAGAGTGCGGATTGTACTAAAACATGCTGAACGTGCTAAAAAAATCAAGAAAATTGTATACAACAGTCCGAAGATCTGTTTGCGTCTGTAGTAAAGTTGTCTCTACAACTTCTAACAATTATTTTTTATAAAAAATGTTATTCAACGCTTGCGAGTTGAAACGGCTGCAACTTCTCAAGTTACACACTACTAAGACGAACGTTATTATCGGGGACAGGATCCAGGATAAACAAAACGGCTTCTTGGAAGACTCCATTCAAAGAGTAACATTAAAGATTACCTGAATCAAAATAAAGAAACACAAAGTCTCAATAACAAACACACATGAAGACGAGAAAAAACTTTGACTGTAAGTGAAGAAAAAAAGAAACCAAGGAAAACGACAATTGAAAATTGTGTAAAATTAATTTGTAGAAGAAAAATTCACAAAAGCAAAAAAACTGAAAATTATTGAAATAAAAAACTATTAAAAATATTTCGAACGAGTTTATTATCTGGTAAAAACAGTTTTCAGGTGGTTTGACGCCGATCCGGATAATCAAATCGACCATTTTGTTTCCAGAAACAGAACTACATTACTTGAAGAGTTGTTTGAGGTCATTACAGCGACTACGAAACCTAGAAATTCAGATTTAGCGACCAGAAACCCATCGCCAACGGTAACTATTCAATTGCAGACGCTCAAAGTCCACTTAAATTGGGATTTCGCAACCGCCGCTTGAAGTAATTACCCGACATTCTTCGTTGGAATTCCGTACAGGGGTTCGATTTACTTGATCGGACGCTCAACGATGACATGTGTCGATAGCCGATGAACAGAAACAAGAAAAAAACGTAAATCTGGCGATGAATAAAATTAACACTCGGACACGTAGCAGGCACACACACTTAAAGGAGTCGTCGTTCCATGTCGAGAGTTTTATCAATCAACAAATTGCAGCACCAAGGCCAACCGACGACTTTTCTAGAATGGAATGCACTCGCTGCGATTACATCTCCAAGTCTCGTGAACTGTGCAAACGTGGAGCGTAGCAAGTTCTTGAGCTTTTAGTGTGCGACACGCGTATCGGCAGCTCGATCGAATTAATCTATGACTGTCCGTGGTGGCTGAATGCCATCAAGTTTTTGATGGCACAGCCTTTGGGGGTACAGGAAATATTTTTGTGTGGAAAAACCGCCTCAATCTCGAATCATAACTTATCGAGTTTTACGAGACATTTGAAATGAGACTACCCTTGCGAAGGCCAATCAACTAACCGGAAGTGCGCAAGCCAAAAATCTGTCTCCGAGGCCATAGCCGCGATGGAATTTCCACCGTGCCAGTCCAAGTCGATGCCAGCAAGAAAGTCAAAGTTTAATGTATTGCAAAACGCGCGAAGGAATTTCACGAAACCAAAAATATTATTGTTTCCAAGTGCTGGCGCATGTTGCAGCTCAAAATGTTTAATTATTTAACTCGAGTTGAACACAAAATGCTTCGCAGAAAGCATCTTTGTGAGCTGGCGCGCTTTCAAGATTGCAATTAAAGTGAAGTAAGCATAAATTGAAGTTTTTTGTAGGCGATTATGCTACATCGGATTGGGTAAGCTGCGATCGATGTGGGTCAACGTGGTGCAATCTGGTTGAGTCTAAACCCCTTTAGAGGACAACCCGAAGTGACTTAATTACTGGAAAAACTGGATCTTGGACCTACAAAACTAGAAAGCAACGTCAGGATTGCCGATAGTTCTGTGTAAATTTCCAGCCTAGTCCAAAATGATGCATTGAACCGGGATTGTTCAAATACGTAAGCAGTTGTAAAGTCGAGTTTTTCCAACAAATCTCGTTTTCACGCGTCACAACGAGTTTTGTTTGACGCAGTTTGCATTTCCAATTCGATTTTGTGCGACAACAAACTTCAAACGCCAAGTCTTTGTTAGCGAAGCGTCCGAACATGAATGTAATTAACCCAAAATGGAGGTTAAACGGAGTTAATTAAGCTTAATTTATTTGTAACTTTAAGGTAGTTTAATGAGAATCGCTAGCGTCAGAGTCTACCGGCGGTCGTCAGAACTTATAATCCAGCTTCAACTCGCCGCAATTAAATCAGAAGTTGCAAATCTTATTCAATTTCCTTCGTAACTTTTTAACAAACTTCAACATTCGACAGCAGCATGAAGTCACGGCTCGTCATACTTTACCAAAAAATAATTTCTCGGTGGCTTTCATTAATTATTGATTAAGCACAAACGTGAAAGCATCTTTGCTTCTGACGTCAATGTAGAACTCTCCAATTAGATAAGTAGAAGGGGGGCAGTGATGTGGCAAAGCTGAACCCATGAAGAACTGGCCGATAACTCGCTTCCCGCCACTGCCTTTGCTTTCAAGAAGCGATTTCCTTTCTCTTAAAATGAATCTCAAGCAATGAATTGAGATTAAAAGTAAATTACTGGGAACAGTTTCTAGCACATGATTTGCGTCATACGTCCAAAGAAATTACCCGCAGAGAGATCTGGAGGTAAAAGACAAAAAACCAATTTGCCAAAATCAAGTTCAATGGATCGAGACAGCAGCACAAAAAATGAAAACCTTTTGAACGGAACAATCCACGAGCAGTTTATTAGGAACACTGACGTCAGAATTCATTGTGGTCTCGGCATCGTACTTTGGAACGATTAAAGACGCTTCTTTGCTGACGACTGAAGCAAGCAGCGTGAAATTAGTTCTTGAAAACGTTCTAGATCATCATAAAAATGCTAACTTGTAAACATGTTGAATCGTAGAAAAATTACACTGTGTAACAATAACAAGGACAATATGTTACAAACTGTTTGGCTTAATTGAGATTGGAAGAATTAAATTTATTTCTAAAGAATACGTATAAGGTGGATCTGTTGATGTTCACGCGTAGGACACGCGACGTAATTTGTTTTTAATGGAAAAATGCGTATGAAAAGCTTTGAAACAATAAAGCAGATCAATGTTGTTAACGAAGGTTGTGAATTATGGACAATCGAACAAGCTGAAATTTCATTAGAAATCTGTATCAAAACTGTTTAACATGACCGACTAATTTCCCTGTCAAAGATCGGATCACCACACGTGAAAGTCCGTGGGAACTAATTTCAATCCGCAAATCACCTTGTTCTAGTAAATTTCACTCGTTTTGATTTGAATATCAACGAAAAAAATGTTTAAACTCTCAAGATCACTTGTTAGAACCCACAAAACTCCCGATTGTATTCAATTTAATTCTTATATTTCCTATTTTCGATCAATAAGTGTGTAAGTATCAAAATCACATCGGAAAGTGTGCATCAATCCCATTATCCTGAAAAGCTGATGAGCTGCAAGTGTAAATTCAAGTCGAGATCTTATGCATGCGCAAGCTTTCACAGGAAACCGACTCCACGAACAGCATTTGACGTTCGATGGTTAAGCAGGTCATCGGCAAGTTGCTTCATACTTTGTAACTATGATTGAACATACTTTGTTGATTTATATCGAAGTAAACAAAATGGTAATTCTTGGCATTTCATTTTTTTTAAAAAAAATTCACTAGACAATGATGATTGTCATAGTTTCGTTCAGATAAATGACATGCAGAAAGATGTCATGCAGTCAATCGATTACTCAAAACTTGTACAAAATCATTTTCGCTTATTTCTGATGGGACTAAAATTTTATTATCGAAGGACACTTGAAGAACTCTTGCATATCAGAGTCGAATGGACAGCCAACAACCTGGAATTGAGTGGCTATCCCTAGTTGCAAGATGGCTAGAAACCGTCAATCCATTTAATGACTACAGTACCACGACACATTATTATACCACTTTTGCAAAAATACATTTGCTCGAGTTCCTATTGATCCACAATATTTTATGACTTACGGTTTTTTGTTTTAATCAGCTAAAACATGTGAAATTATGAAAACATAGTTCATTCAGAAAGTTTTTCATGAAAATGATGTGAAAATTGAAATTTTGTGGAAAACTATGAAAAAACAATTATAAAAAAGTCACTTATTCGGCGATAACTCGGCAGCCGCCTGCAGTTTTGCACTTGTAAATGTATTTTTCTATAGACTCATGTTTTGGCTTTAAATTAAGGACTTTGAATAATTATTCGAACACTTAGTT
>JPYR01000961.1:8873-19263 GCA_000775305.1 Belgica antarctica
TTACATTTTCACCTCCCACCACCCACACAAGTAAAAATTTGAAAATCGGTTTTTTCCATTTCATAGCCAGCTAGTTAAAGAACAAAAGTTGTGCAGACAGTAGTTCGTTTTAAAAAGTGGATCGTGAGATATCAATTTTCGAACAGCCGGTACACATCTTTTGCGGTCACCCTTTAGATTCGAGAAGTTGGAAATTTGCAAACGCCAATTTTTTTTCGAATTTATGTTGATCAAAGATAAACTTTCTACTGTGCAAAATCAGAATTTAGGTAACAAGGTAAAAATCATTAGAAAACGCCCTGTTTTATCGAGAAGGTGTCGTTTGCCTGATGCCATCTACAAAAAAACTATCGAGGACACAGACGAGCTATAGCCAAGACATGTATCTATTTACACTCCTTTTGAAGCAACTCCCTAGATGGCATCAGTTGGCAGTAGTATAAACCGGCCGCTTGGGTCGACACATAAGTTTAATGGCTATTTTACTAAAACACAAGTTAACATTTATAAACATTTTAGAAATTATTGTAAATTTTTAAAAGTTAACAGCTGGTAATTCAAAGATGCTGTTAATCATCGATACACTGATTTATCTACTTGAGACTCGACGGAATAACCTTTTAACGATGAAATCGGAAACACTTAGAAAACAACCCTTCATTACATCTGCGGTTGAACATTTAAGTCTTCCGACTTCATAAACTTTAAATACTTTCTCAGACGATATTAAGGCAAAACTTTGTTCCAATCAAATTAATAAGAAGCTTTCCAAACTTAAGACTTTAGAGTGAATTAAATCGATCGCATTCACACTAGATAAGGATTGGAGAAGCAGAACTTTGACGTGTCTAATTAACGACTTAGTGGGAAACTTAAACAAAACTTTCTCTATCGAAGATTGTAAACATCAAAAGGCAAAGTTTTAAATTTAATTGTTTTTCTTGTGTTTGTTGTCGATTCCAATTAAATTGATTGAAAATTCATTTCCTAATCAGTGCTTTGAATTCTACACGTGCTGCCAATTAAACGCAATTATGATTAATTGACGCAAAAACAATCCATAAATATGAGTGACTGGTACATCAAGAAGGTGATAGATTGAAAGAATATTTTCAACATGTTATGCTTTATGTTTTCTTCTTCCCTTCCAGTGGTCGACTTTTCCTTTCATCACGCTCCATGTTTTTCACTCCTGCAGCTCAAAAAACAATAATTATGAAATCAATCAATCCCAATCATCGACCAGATATTTCTGAATCTGGATGGAACTAGAATTGGTTCCAATCACGTTTACCACAAAATCTATTTTGCAAGGGAACTGTTCGTAAGTTGTGTTAAGATAATTTTGTTAGTTCATGGTCTGTGTTTCGGTAATCAATAAAAGTAGAATGACGTCACTTTTCAGCCCTTCGAAGTCAATCTTTGAACTCTTGAAGGATGTTTGGAAGAAATTCACTTGAACACCAGAATAATCCCTTAAAATCATTCATCCAATTCTCACCCTGAACCTAAACTATCGGCAATGAAAGTGTTTGGGACGAGAATTACAATTTCCTTTCTGCGAAAGCTTGCCAAGTGATTGATGCGAGTTTGGCTTTTGCAAATGATAATGACTCGGTGCTTTCCAATCTACTCCACACTCCACTAGCCGTTCGCATTTAATATCCTAGTCATAATAACATCCTTGTTTATTTAATGCTACGCTTTCAAACTGATGAATCTCAATCTATAATTTAATTTGTTTCGAATGAGTTTCGTAATTAATAATAATGATTCGCTTCAATCGACAAAGGAAAGTAACAGTTGTAAGTAGTTCTTGAGATAATATTTGGTGAAAACCATCATCATTTAATGCCCATCAACGAGATGTACACGAATGCTTTATTTCCCTGTTATACATAAAGCTTCTTCAAGAGCTCGAGCTTGGATTAATATTTGTTCTCCACACTCAAAACTCATGTCATTGGTATCGGCGTACACGTAGTTGCCTTTTACTGGGATAATGGATTACTAGTGATTGCAATTTTGCTGTTGAAGTTTTCAGGAATACAAAAAAAAAAATGCTTGGAGTTATGTTGTTAGAGAACACTCGCTAGAAACCTTAGCAAGCTAAAGCTTGATTTCGCTCTACAACCAATGATATCTTGATTACAAAGACGACTCCAAAAATTCAAAGACACTAAAAGAAAAGTAAAGGACTCAAGATTAACAAAATCAGTTTTAGTTTGATTTTATTTTTTTGATTTAGAACAATTTTTTTCGTCGTTCAAGAGATTCGCAAACTCTACCCAGCACACTTGTACTCAAGCATGTGGGAATGGTAGAATTGGGTGAACGATGTTGCCACAATAACAAACCATGGAACTGTTTGAAATTAATTTTTCACTAATTGAATTACAGCTGCACAAGTGCAAGATTAAATTGCTTACGGTCTCATCGCCGCAGTGCTGCTGATGGAACAAGAAGATATGTAAATTGACCCGAATTAAGTTATAATTTTTTCTTCAGCTTCGTCGCCGTCTCATCAATTTCATTGCTACCCGTTCCACAAGTTCATATTCAAATCCAAATCCAAATCCAAGCTTGTTTAGTTTAATGAATTCATGCTGAAACGGCGATGAAGGAAACGGCATTAAAATTTCTGATGACCATGCAGACTGATTTGAAATGAGATTGGATTCGATCCGATGATTTATTTGATTTGTTTGCCTGGTACACGAACTCGAAGTCTGCATATTTCACAGCTTAATCTGTTTGTTTGGAAGCTTTAATAATATCTTCAAAGATTTTATTTTTTTCATTTCATTTCTTTTATTTCTATATCTAAATACAATTCAATTCCAGTGGATGTTAAATCATGCCATCAAGGCTTGAATTAAGGCCGGCGGCAATTCACCTCTAAGAACAAAAAGAAATTGCAAGATTCTACGATTTTTTGACAACTTCGTCAAGAAAATCCGCTAAAACCGTTGCTCTTTAAAGGATCAAAAATAAATTTGAATTCGATCCTGTTGCGAAGAAAACAATCATTAAGCACGAGCAGTGAAAAGTTACGCGATTTCTATTCATCGCAAGACTGGGACGTTTAGCAGTTGTTTGTGAAGCGTGTCACGTTACGTGATTCTTCGCAAATCTTCTCTCTTTGGACGAAATTTCGTGGCTTGAGTTTTCTCATCAAAAACTTGAATTCAGTTGAAAAATGTTGACGAAATAAACGAACATTTCCTTTGAAGTTTTAGTGAAAATCTCATTTCTATTCGCCAGCTGTTTAAACGGTTTTATTTCAGTTTTAATCCAATGCACTCAATTTTACATGCATTTCCATGCAAATTTCCACTTCGTCGGTGTCAAGAGTATTTGCTTCAAGTTGAAAGTTTTCTTTCATTGAAAAAGTGTTTTAGAAGATGAAGTTAAATTACAAAAGGTAATGACATATTTTTTTGAAGACGTTGATGCGTTTGAAAAGGTAGATTAAAGACTTTTCAACCTCGTTTGTGACAGTCTGATTCCAAAGGACGAGATTTTTTTTTCCAGAGATTTCAGTGTTGTTTAGCAGGATTTATATTTTCAATGAAATTTTGAAAGCTCTTGGTTTTGAGTTCAAAAATCCGTGCCAGCAAGCTTTAAGTTTCAGTGGTAAACTTAACAAAATTAATTTGTATGTTAGACAGTTTACAGGTTTTCAATGTCATATTTGACAGCAGAATCGTCTCATGTAGTCTCTTTCTTCCCTCAAATTTAACAACCACGTCAGTTTCTTGCAACTCCGTTTAAAAACACGGTGACCGTTAAAAAAGGGGACAAAACGCTATGTCCACTCGTTTAGTAGCCCGAATTCCCTTCACGCGTACACTTTCGGTGTAATTTTAACGGTTTCGTTCTTTTGAACGAATTTCGATCGAAGCTTGGTTGTTAAATTCGAGGGAAGAAAGTAATCATGTCAGCAATCCTTAAAAACAGAGTCGTTGGAAATGTTTCGGAAGTTCTTTTTCACAGTTATTATTCTGTTTTTCACAGTATTTTGCCAACATGGCTTTTTATGGTGGCTTTCGTGCGAACTAAGTGGATTTTATTGAACACAACTTAAATGCATTTCCACAAATGTATAAACGTATTCAGAACTGTGTGCAATTGAATTTTAATAAAAAAAAATGTTTAAAATGTTGCAATCAAACCAAAGTGTTTGAATTTTAGAAGCTGAATTTCGCAGAAAATTATTTCAATTTACCACAAAGTTTAACTTTTTGCTTGTGTTTCACGGAAATGGCAGTTGTCGAGATTGTGTAGCATTTACGTTTACAAACTGTTTTTTCACATAAGTCTAATCTGTTTTGAAATTATCAGTCAAATGTGCACGAATGACAGAAAATATTTCAGGATTGACGCAAAGGCATGTGAAAGAACAGATTTGATTAATTTCCACCATGGCAGGATTTTAGTGTGTAAATTTTTCATAAACTTTTCTCCCTTCATCCTCGAAATAAATGACTGAAGATCCATGCATTGATTCACCAACGGGGAGTTCTGTTCCGCTGCAGACGATTTTTTCTCTCGAACCGACAAATGCGAGAAAAACAAGAACTTTAGCAGCATTACCATGAATATTAGATGAACTGTGAGTACTGCTGAACGGTCTCTGACTGATGCCATATCGAAGAACGAAGTTTATTTCAGTTAACACCGGCAAGCAGCAAAAAATGCACACACAACATGAAAATCGAATTAATTTATCGAAGTTGCACTCACAAAATCAAGAAAATAAAATATTAATCGATGAATGCAAAACCTTTGTGTGTCAGTTTGGAATGCTTTTGTTAAAGTCTGTCAACTTTGAGATGAGTATTCAGTATCAAAACTTGAACATTCAATACTTCAGGTGTTCAACGATGTTCTCTTCATTCCGCTCAATGTCAAAGCAATTTTCACAAACTATTTTCAAACCAACTTCCAAAGCCACACAAGTTTGCATCCAAAACTCTATTTAATATTCCAAAAACAGCCGACCCGTTTGAGAAGGCTTTCATCGTCTGAGTTTCGAACATTTTTTTCTATTGTCGTGCCCCGACAGCGTCTGCCCTTCCCAGTAAAAACAAGAAGCAAAAATAATTTCGGCTTTCACCGAGAAGCGTTGCTGTCGATGCTTAAAAAGCGCTATATAAAAATTTATGACGAAAACACTTTTTTATTATTTTTATTTTTGGAAAGTGCACAAAGCACATAAAATTGTATTGAGTCCAATAAAAAAATCATGCATAATGAAGTCAAGGATCGGTGGGGCTTAATTGTGTAAGGCCATGCGATTTGCTTGGAACAACAGCAGTTTTATCGCCTGGCGTCAAAAACACTCCACGTATACCTCTGAAGACCCTTTTTGCAACCTTTTCCCGACTCGAATTAATGTTCACGAACAGGAAAATCTCGAGAAGACTTTCCAGTTCGGCATCGGCAAAGGCGAACCTTCAGTTGAGTCGTTTGCTTCTTTTTACGCTTGCAGTCTGCATAAAATAAATTTTCATGAAAAATTCATTAATGTTAAAATATCGGAATGAACATACGTGGAATAAAATGTGAAACCCGAAAATTTCTTTTATGCAAGTCGTTCCGGGCAAAGAACAAGTTTCTGAATGTCTGATAGAAATTTATTGTCCTGATTTATAATTGAATTTCTCCGTTATTTTGTTTCACTCGTCTTCGACACACATATGGCAATTTATCGATTCATAGTCGCGAGAATAATGGGACACGTGCTAGATGAGCGCAAGCACACACAAAAACTTGATAGATTTTTTATTTTCATCCACGCTTTTTGGGAGATGGGAGCAACATTCACGCAAAAACATGCATCATTCATAAATTAATCATCCTTTATTGATGTTTTGCGCTCTGAAAGTTTGATGCCTGCCTTCGGGGCAAACTCAAGTGAACATAACCTCAAATGGGATGATTATAACATAAATTTATCGGCAAAACCTTGAACGGAACGTGATATATTTAATAATACTTTCGGAGTTCTTAGGAAAATCAACAAAAACAATGAAACTGAAACATAACGTCAAATTTGAACGTAATTTTGGCGTAAAATTTACAAAATGTTCGTTCAAATTCAAATAAAGTCGATTTGTCTACTCCACAGACGGTAACAAATCGACAACTGAATTCAAATTATGTTTTTCCTAAAATGTTGTTTTTAGCCTAAAAGTTTTGCTGTTTTTTACACTTCAACTGACATTTGATTGCTTTTAATCAACTCGTTGCCATCGACTTCAATAAAATAACCTTTGAAGTTCAAAACATTAGAATTTGATACAAGCTATCAAAAAGCAATCCTTTTCCAAACAAATTCATGTCAAAACCCCAATACACGCCCCAATTTCTGCTGTCGATGAAAATATTTCGAGGTTGAAGGCATCTCAAATCTGTCATCGATGTGATGTTAGCAGAAACGAGGCAAAAAGTGGAAATTCGTGTGTGGGTCTTTGCACTGCGTGCTAGAAAGGCTTAAAGCATCCGTCATAGCCAGTGCCTATTAAACACACACGATGTTTCCCAATCATCGCCGCCACAAACTACGAACGATAAAAACGGAACTGAGCTATAAAATGAATTAGCGCCATCAACCCAAATGCTTTCTTAGCAGTTCTCGTCTTTTTTTCCGCTTCACGTTGTGACTGCCATGTTTCCGACCACTAATCGGATTCATCTCATAACGGATTGGAAGAACAAGGAGAAGCACATTTTAATCGCATACATCCCCGAGTTTTGCCAACGATACTGATAACAAAAAGCACACAAAAATCCATTTCCGGGGAAATCCAAATTTATCAATGAATATTTTAAGCTGACAAAGCTCTTTCTCCTTGCTCGCCTCATTTTGCTTCTGCGACCCAAGTAAGCGGCAAGGAACAAAAGACGAGAAAAAAGCTGAAATCCCCAATAATCTAAACCGCAAGTAGATGGGATTTATTCAGCGCAAAATAAAAGTTTCCCTCTCCATGTGCGTGGTTCTTCTTTGATTTTCGTCATTCTCGTTTTGTTTTCCCCACAACCTTCAAGTCTTCGATGATCCCAGCAGATAAAGGTCATTTATTTGGTCTGTCACAGTGTGGCGATTTTTGCAGGACAGTAGATTAGCTCACATCGTGGATTACGAAACTAAATCAAATTATAGAGCTTTCGCGTCAAGGTTTGCGGTTGTGGAAGCAGTTGATTGAAACAGTTTTTGAGCTGATTCAGTAGACAGAAGTTGTGGTGTCTTGGAAACATTTAGGGTAATCACTGCACTGCACTTCACTGCAACAATAAGAGTTTTTGAGCAAATATTAGAACACTTTGGAGACTTAGGATAAGAAGAATTTTTAAAGACAAGATATAATTTTGATTTAATAGGAGAAAAAGTTTGATTGATTAATTGCGTTTTATTACGCCCCAAGATTTTGCAATCATTAATGGGCATAATCAAAACTTATTTATTTAAGTAATTCTTATGAAGTCTGTAGTTAAACTTTCAGAAACTAAGATTAGCAAACTTTCATGTAACGAAACTAACGCACATTCTAAATTGACTTCAAGGTTTCAGTTAAAACGTTTTGATCACTTATCTTGTTTTCTAGAAGTCCCTGAAAACGAGCTTAAAATCAAATACTCGATCAGAAAACTGACGGCCTAAGTATTAAGCCGATCAAGTTGGGTCTATGTCACTGGGGTGGCAGTAAAAGGGATTTCGAAACATAACAAAGCTGGAAAGTATCATAAGCAAAATAAAACTTTTACTGTTATTAATTTATTTAATAAGTTTTATGGTGGAGAAGATATTCTTCTTGATGGCGTTGCCATGTTCCGACTTATTTCCCAGCAACGTCGTTGATTTTCCCCTTCGCGGGCTTACACAAATGTGTTTATAATTCAAGGACTCCTTGCGGAGTTAATCATGTAAGCTTTTACCAAATTAACTTCCATCCAGGATAAGATTATCATTGCTGCTTTGTTGACTCACTGCAGACGAAGCCAAATTATTTTTTGATGTTCCTTAGCAAATTATGATGATAACATAACGACATGCATCATGGATAATCATCTGTGCCAATGATGGCAAAAAACTTTTTTAATAAATAATGACGTCCATTTCACTTTTCCAACAGCAATTTGAGTCTTTGTTATGTTTCATTGAGGTTTTTCCTTTTATTTTTCTTACTCTTGAAAAAAACTTGTTCCAAATTTTATCATAAGAATAAGTTTACGTGACCCCCATCGCCATGCCCCATTCGAATCTCAAACCAAAGCGACATTTCCGCCAACATGAAAAGAAGAATGAAGTAAACTTTCACTCATAAAAAAGTTTTCCATCATTCAAGACAAAGTCACCGCTCGTCGTGGAGAGAAATTGACGATGCCAAACACACAAAAACCTCGATTCTGTTATGATGGAGCTTGTTCCAATTATTCCTTCATGTCCATTATTATTGTAATTTACATTTTATGTTCACTCAATTGATCTTTGGGCAACCAAACCTTAACAATCCCAAAATTTCCCTTGTTTTTTCAACAATTTTACTTCTCCGTCCCTTTTTCACTTGTTCACATCACGAGACAGTCATTGTTAATACGTAATTTTTGTCTGGCGGAGTTCCATCCATGCTATCAGATAATTTTTCCACTGCTTTACATCATTCGGACTATTGTACTCTCGGAGAGACTCGCTTTTATGGTAGGTCATTCAAACTTTTTTTACAGCACGGTCGTTATTGTCGTTATACACAGAGAGAGACATTGAAAATCATGATCAACAACAACGAGATTTTTTTTGATCCACTCACTGGGCTTTACTAATACCCCGGAATGAAATTTTCTCTTCTCTAGAATAGACTGAAAACTACTGAAACGGATTTATGAGTGTCGGTCGTTCAGTGCAAAAAATGTTACTGCTTAAAATGTTCATGGATATTTTGGCACCAAGTCCGTATCGAGTCCCACGACGAATGCAGAATTTTCAAACACGCCAAAAATATCGAGATTGAAAAAAGTCAAACGCAAACAGCACGATGGGTGGAAACGAGCGTTGGAAAAATCTCGAAAGTCTCATCTTTTATGAAGGTCGCTCTGCTGGAATTCGTTTAGAAATCGATTCAAGGTAATTAAATTCCATTGATTCTGTTCATTAAGTGGGGTTGTGTACCTTCGTTTAAGTGGGTGTCTATTTCAAACAGACAAAATTCTTCTTAGCAGTCTATTTATAACTTTACCCTTCAGTGAAGATCACATCTTTAATGCAAATCTACTTTGAGTTTAAAATTAACTTACCTTTAAATAAGGTACATGGCCGATTCTGTTGGATTCAACTTGGTCAATCTGAAGCAAAATAATAATTTACAAGTTCATGAATTTCGAATCATTTTTAGAAAATTGTGATTCTAATTCGTTATAAACAAATTTTCAACAAACTAAAAAGTAACATAAATTGAATTACACAACTAAAGCTTTTACAATTTGAAATTTGAAAATAAATTTCAAATTTAAACATGTTTCAGTCCAAACGAAGACCAATTAATTTTTGATTTGATGTAACATAATACTTAAAATATTTGAGAGCCTTATCAACTAACCGGTGTGGTAATATTTCAAAACAATTCGACAGAAAATATATTTCTATTTGAAGTTTTTAATGATGGCAATGCAGTGTGACAGACTGACGGAGGTAGATGAAAAAAAATTAAAGTAAAAAAATTCAAAGCTGAAAACGGAGAAAAACAAACCGACAAACAAGAACTGTTACTGGTGATTTGCAAGTTGTTTTAATTGACATTATTGCAAAGTACTCACACAAAAAAATCGTTTTGACAATCGAAAGGATTAGGGTTGGTCCCCCATTAAATTAAAGTCCTAATAAATTAACAAGTGCACATTTTAAGTTCATGGACGCTCTAGGGATAAAAACAAAGTAAATTGTTATTTACATGGTAGTGAAGTGTCTGAACTATCAAATAAAACATATTTCACCGTGAAAAAAGTCCCTGAGAGCCCGTCAATTAGACTTTGTTAATTTAATGGGTCACAAATCCACTGTTAATTTAATGGGGGACCAACCCTATTTAATTGAAATCATTTTACAATAAAACTCCCCTCGACAACGCTGATTTTGAGTTTGCTTGTCGTCATCATCGTTAAAATTGTATCGCCAGAAAAAGAGAAAGGCACAATATCGAGTATCGCTTCCTTCTAGAAAGTACAGAAATTTTTAATTGCGAGAAAAAAGGAAGCTTTAACTTGAATAAATACGAACGGAAGACAATTCGTCTGGAAAAAAAAATAATTGCAAGAATGTTTCTTCAATAAAGTTTTCATATAAATTGATAAAAAAAGGAATTCACTTGCGAAAATTTTTTAAGTTTGATTT
>JPYR01000962.1:2809-21183 GCA_000775305.1 Belgica antarctica
ATGCCAATAAAAAACGTTTGATGTCGACCATGTTATGGTCAAATTTACTCAATTTGCCATAATAAATGTCATTAGAAAGAAAGAAAAAAATAATTATGTTTATATGATAGGGTCCGTCCGGGATGAAAGTAAAAACAAAATTGTGCGTTACTAAACAAACAAAGCCTATTTTATGAGCTCTATGGGGCTTTCCAAGCGGTGACATGTATTTTATGTTATAGTTCATACTCTTAACTACCAAGTAAATAACAATTCACGTTGTTCTTATCCCTAGAGCGTCCAAAAACTTAAGATTTACACTTGATACTTTATTGCCGGACCGATCCTAGTTCATTCCATAATTCGTCACATATTTTAATTTATTATATTATAAAACTATTATATTAACTATTATTATAAAACTATTATAAAATTTTAATGATCTGAATTCACTAAAGCAATCTGATACTTCGTGAATTAGAAAATAAACGGTATACATAAAAAATAAGTATACATTTGATGAAACAGACTACGACTATCAGAAATTGTGACGCGAAATCAGAGCTTATGATCTTACATTTTTACAAACAACTTTTAGCTGTATGACAATTCCACAATTAATTTATCGCCAATTGAAGTTTATCACTAAATCTAGATTGACTTTTTCAAATAACCGAAAGTAAAAGAGATCACAAAAATGTTTGTGAAAAAAAATGCAGCGTAAACGAAGATCTTTTGCATCACAAGAAAGATTAAAACCTTTGCAATAACTGGGATATTTCTAGAGATGACGGTCATATCTCTAATATTTGTAAGCATATCAAGTTATGGTTGATAATCAGACTCGCTTTTATTAGACAACTTCTAAGTGAACGAGGTTTTTAGATTAAATAGAATAGATTTGTGTTGGTTCAATCTGAACTCAACAAATTTAAATGATTTCATCAAGAAAACACCATTTGCTGCGGTCCCTGCTGTCAGTATTTCAAGTTCAGCTTCACCGAGAAGAAAAAACGCAACGAAGAATTTGCGAAACCACACAAGAAAAGGAACAAAACAAACGTGAAAAGTGTTGATCTAGCGTTTGGATCCGCTGGCCTCTATACACGAGGAAGTTTTTCTTCTTAGGCTCAAAGGTATTCACGATATCAAGGGAAAGAAACGCAGGAAGAATGTAGAATTGAAACGAAAGCGAAATTTGACCGCCGTCATGTTTATTGCGAAACCAGCAAGAAATGTTAAGATTGTGCGGCGTCACTTGTGCAGTTAGGCAACGTATTTAAATCAACTTTCCATCAAACTGATCAGCATAAAAGTGTTTTAATCCTGTGGTCTGATTTGTAATTCTGATTATCACAAAACGAATTCAGTGAACGTAGATCAGTAAACATCTGTTCAAACCTATTTAAACAAATTCAGAATAATCAGAGGTGAGAGAATATTTGAAAATGTGTCGGAAAATATTCCGGTCAAGCGGAAGCGCAGTGTTGACAAGAGATAACAAATCATCTAGAAATCCGGTAGTTTAAACACGGTGATCACATAAATTCCAAACTCATTTATTAATGATAAACAAAAGTTGCAAAAATTTTGGCCTAGACTCTAACTAAAAAGTGTCAAGCATTAATTGACCTTTAGCCAATTCAATTAGACTTGTCAGATTCGATGGTTCTGATAATGGAGAATTGGTTGCAAACGCTCCGCGCTGCGTATCTCTCTCTGCTGGTGACCTTGCGAAAGTTGAAAACTGATCATGCAGAGTTACTGGTAGTTGTAAACCGTCTTTGAAAACCAACTTCACTCTACGAATACCTAGTAATTTATCCGCTTGGTTGTGCAAATCTCAACACTCAGCACTTTGAACTTGAAATCATTTCAATTGACAGCTTAAACTAATTAATTTGACTCACCGCAGCGTTCGCCCAAGTACCAAAGATCAGAAAACAGACAACGATAAGTTGTCGCTTCATTTTCATTATCACTTATCAGACTTTAATCAATTGGCACCTTTATCACTTCCAATTATGCTAAGGAACTTTCTCCCCAAATCTCGATTTGTTATCGCTGATCTTCCTTTCACGACATAAGAACATAAATTGTTTTCAAGATCGACAACTGGCCGCGTTTATATACGCTAATGTACGAATGGAGACTGAAAGTGATCCACGAAGAAATCCCAGACTTCTAAAGCGTCGAACACAACAGAAAACGGATTCAGGTTTGCGTGCGCTTAAGCGTTTCATTTTCAGCGACGAGCCGAGCTTTCGATTTGAAATTTTAACGTTAGCAATTTCAATGTTCGCAGTATTAAAGAATTATTCAGCTTGACGTTTGGTTTGGCTGATAGAAGTTTGACATAAGTTTCGAAACTGTGTCATAAATCTTGAGGTAAATTAAGGAAAACTTTTGACTTGCAGAAATCTCCGAAATTTGCTTTACAAAACTCTGCCAGTCAAGAAGAGATCTGAAGACCTTGTAAACACGTGAATAAATAATTAAACATGTCTTCAAACTTTTTAGATATTATTAGATATTTTACAAAATTATGATCGCTAAAAAGTCGATTTTTAAATAATTTATTTATTGCTAACAGCTCAATTAACATTGACAGTGAACTGAAATTGGTGAATGAAATTTTTGCTAATTCAATTTACGAATTTTATTTAATGCGCTGAAACTTTTCTCAGTTCATCTTCGAGATTCAGAAAGATGACGTCTCTACAAACGTGTTCCATGTTTAAACTCAAACGGTCTAAAAATCTTGCATTTCCGTACGTTTATCACACTTTCAAGGCCAAGGACAGAAAGTGTAACAACATCGTTGAGTATCGGGTTCAAGATTTACCAGAAGAATATTTTGAACGGAGCGCCAATTTCTTAGTGAAATATTGGCTATCCTATGAAGCGATTTGTTCAAGCGTGAATGCACACAAAAATCGAAGCACATATAAAGAACTGACGAAGTTTTGGATTAAAGTAATGAAAGAAAAACTTTCAATTGCGTGTTTTAAGAATGATGGAAGCGATGAAATAGTTGTCGCTAATGGGTTCAACAAATTGTGAGGTTTTGCTTGGATGCATTCGTTTGATTACGACGGAGAATATTCCAGTTTGCAGATAAAGTTACCAAGGACTTGCTGGCCATTGATGATTACTGTTTGAAGCAGTTCAATGTTTATGAACACTACAAGGTTGATCAGTACCTGAGTGCGGTAGGTTTGTGCGTTGATCCTGATTATCGAGGCCTTGGCATCGCCACAGAAATGTTGAAGGCTTCATGAAAGCTTCTACTAAAGTGACTTCAACGGCTTTCACTGGAATCAGATCTCAAATTGCTGCAAAAAAAGCTGGGTATAAGGAAGTATGTTTCATCTCATATGCCGAAATTGAAAAGAAATTTCAACAATTTGACTTTTCAAAAAACGTCACCAAGATGTAACCCAGATGTACAAAATAATGTCACTGCAAATTTGAATCCAGAAAATTGAAAGTTTAATGTGAAATGAAATTGGTGAGAAAATAAAATTTTAAATCACTGCTTGAAATTTATTCTGTTCTTATTCGGTCATCACATTTTCAATTCATGAAGTTGTTGACCTTCCTGACACAATTCTCATCTCAGCTGGATGTATAAAAGTTGTTGCCTTGTGAAATAGTTAATGAACTCTTCTTCCGGCAAAGATTTTTTCCCCGGAAATGAAGGGATTCTTTTGTTTGTAATTTTCTGAAACAATCAACATCGTTTGAATGAAACAAGATTTGTTCAATAAATTAAGTTTTTTTTATTTATTTTTCAACTGAGTTAACCAAAAAGTTCCCCAAGGCCCCCAAAGCCCCCGTGATGATGGTGATGGTGTGGTCTGTGTTGGTAGTAGGGTGCGTAACCGCCTGTAATTTGCACAAATTTGTTTAGAAATTTTTGACAAAATGTGTTGGTTTTATGATGGGGTGGACAACACGACCGTTTTTGAGAAACCTGATTGGTTTTGTATGGTTTAGCAGTCTTAACCAGTCTTTATTCAAAATTTTCAAAAATGGTCGTGTTCTCCATCGGTTTTACCTTCATATCCAAAGCCTCCATAGTTTCCTGGAATTTAAATGAAACTCAAAGTAAATTTTGATGCAATGTATCAGGATCAAACGTGCTTCAATCTATGAACGATTGCTTACCATATCCGTAGTTATCTCCATAGCCTCCCCCATACCCTCCGCCATAGCCTCCCCCATAACCTCCGCCATAGCCTCCCCCATACCCTCCGCCATAGCCTCCGCCTGTAAATAGTTCAACGTTAATTTCGTCGTTTAATTCAATTTGCACATTTAATCATACCATAGCCTCCATATTCATTGCCATAACCTGAGAAATAATAACTTTTAAATCTAGATGCACTTTTTGAAAATTCCACTGATTGATTTACCTCCGCCGTAACCATAGCTAGGGTATCCACCTCCTGGAAGGGAAAATGATTGTTAGTTGAAAACTATCTTTTTATGAAATATATTTTGAAAAAGAGATAAAATTTCTTCACTAAACTAACCATAACCACCGTAACCAAATCCATTTCGCTTCTGGCGAGTCAGTTCCTGGCTTGGATCACTCGAGTCGTCGCTGTTCTCGATTTCGTTTAAGTCGGCTTCGGGTTCCACTTCAAAGCGCTTGATTGATGCCGACTCGGCCAAAGCGAGAAGCGCGAAAATTCCACAAACGAGCACGAATTTCATTTTGAATGCACTTTCAGCACGACTTCCTTAAGACAAAGCGTAAAAATTATTGCGAACTTGACGCTACAGTTTCAAACTTGACACTGAAGATTTTGCAGCGAATCTTATATTTTTATATCAGCATTGGTCAGTGACACAGTGCAACCTTGAGACGCGAAGGAAAAGAGTTGTAAATAACCGCCAAGGCTTTGCGATTTCCTTAACAGGTTCTGCTGGAGTATGATTCACATCGGAAATAATGTTGTTTTGCTTTTGTTTTTCTCTTTCGCCGGCCGCTTCAATGTAAACCGTTGTGCGAAAGACAAAACTTCACCTTGAAAGAAACAATCTTTGATTGACAAATCTTTGTTGAATGACTCGATACAAATTATGTCATGCAAAGCAAGAAGAAAATGCAGTTTCGAACTTTTATTGAACCTTGAAAACTTAGTTGCGGTATGTTCTGATCGAAGAAAACTACAAGAACGTGATGAAAAGAATTAGAAACGACAACGACGAAGCAAAAGCTTGCCGTAACAATGACGTCGACGGCGTTCTTTTCAATCCACAGGTTGTTTACTTCTGGTGATTTTTCTCGTCTTTTTCTTTAAACAAAAGATAATTCGCTGTTTATCATTAACCGGTTCGTTTGAACGCTGTGAATTCCCAAAATTAGCGACATTCTTTGTTGTCCTATACCCAAAATGAAAAAACTTTGAAGCTCAATTTTTTAAACTTATTTTTATTGAATGATTGTGGTGTCGAATGAGTTGTGGATGTTTATCCGTGATGATGTCCATGATGGTGGTGATGGTGATCTGAAATCGAGAAAGGAAACATCAAGTTTTTAATACAAAGATTTTATGGGAAGCTAGAACTTACCACCTCCGTATCCACCTCCGTATCCACCTCCGTATCCACCTCCATAGCCTGAAAAATACAGTTCAATTAATTTTTTGAGAAAACTTTAAAATTTCCGAACGAAAACTATCATTCTTCATAATTTAAGTTTGAATTATCATTGAATGAACTTACCACCATAACCTCCGTGCCCACCACCCCCAAAGCCACCATTTCCGTAGCCCCCATTTCCGTAGCCCCCATTTCCGTAGCCACCATTTCCGTAGCCACCTCCTCCGTAGCCACCTGGAATAGAACAAATTATTTAGTTAATTAAGAGTCAAAGCTTCATCGTGGCCCTTTTCATGCATTCATGTAGTTTGAAAATTTATTTCTGATAAATTTTACGAGAACTCAAAAGCCTAAATCTTGAATACATCAACTGAAAAAACTGTTTTTTGCTTTCGATAGAATTTCAAACCATTTAATTTCCACTATTTTTCGGCTTGCTACTTTAAACTCACTCTAAGCTTATCAATATTTTTAAGCACTTCAAAATGTAAAGAGACAAAATCTCAGATTTTAACAACCCCAAAATCAAAAGCGTTTCTGATTTTTCATCGGAACACTATTTATGAAGATTCACGAGGTAAATTCATCAGTGACTTACCATATCCGCCTCCTCCATAACCACCATAACCTAGAAACACAACAAAATGTCATTACATGTCACCAATAAACAGTCAAACTTTAAACTGCGCACCTCCAAACTGTCTTTTGTCTCTTGTGACTTCGGCTTGTCCTTGATCTGCGGTAGCGACGGCCAAGACGTCATTTATACTTTTGGTTTCAGGAACTTCCTCAACTGCGTTCTCAACTGGGAGAGCGTTCACGGCAGCAGCGACCAACAAAATCACAACAGAAACTGCGAGCTTCATCTTTACCGAATATTTTTCACGTTTTGCTTATAGAACTTTAATGTATCAACTGAATTTTCGGAACAATCGGCCGCTTCTTATATACCATTGCAGAGGTGAATAACAGGTTATTTGTTTGTGCTTCACTAATTGAGGACAGAAACTGTGCGTTTGAGAGTTTCTTCTTTCTTTTGCTTGATAGTTTTTCACATCAAAACGATCCTAGCGCTTGACATGGGATGGTCAATGATTGGACTTTAAGTGAAAGCATTTCAACCAATCTTCTAAGTCATTATTCGCGCAGATCTTGAGAGTAACGGTTTTGTTTATGGATGTTTACGGCCGATGAAGATTGATGCGAACCGCGAACATAAGCAGAAAACGTGACAACCGCAATTTTAAATCTGACTATGCGTCATCGAGGGCCATGCCCGAGTGCGAGTTCTAGGGTTTTTCCCGGCGTTTCCTCTGCGACAAGTTTTGTTCTTCTTCTTTTTGTTGAAAAAACAACCAATTCTCTGTCTGCATCTTATGTAAAAGCGAATTTTCTTTTGGATTTCTTAATTTGCGTTAAAAGTTTTCAAAAGTCTGTTAAGAGTTTTAAATTAGCTGCAAATGAAATTCGGAGACCCCTCATTCTAACGAAGATTGCTGTAGCGAATGCATTTGAACATCAAGGAATCCAAATTCTTAGTAGGCGTTGATTTGTATTCAGAAACAATTAAATTCGCAATTTTATTAATCGGGGTCAAACTGATTTGAATTTTGACTTGTGCGTTCTAACACGTCATAAGACATGCGAAGACGTCTGGAAATGCTTGGAACACGCCGGTTCGAACTGGTTCCGTTGAGTTCAATGAACAGTAATCCATGCAAACATTTTTGTTTTGTTAGTCTGCCGAAAAGTACCTGACCATTAAATGAGAGTATAATAGCACTGAGAATATTTTGCGAGTGGTTTCAAATTGTTATACACGTGTCCATAAAAAATGTGTTTACCTGTTGAAGTGGCGCAGAGGGTGGATTTGAACCTTAACATTGTTATATAATCACTAGAGAACTGGTTTCCTTGGTTTTTTTGATACCTCGTCTTGTTTACTTAAAATCATCAACATTAAGTTTTTTGTAACAACATGTTGTGAGTGATATTAATAAAAGTCTGTTTTTATAAACCTTTGGTGTTAAAATAATTTTTTTGTTTTTAATATCTATGATTCAAACTTTAGTTTAACAACAGTAACTGATCTATGACAAATCGTTTAAGTCAATGATTTCAATAATAACAAGCTGAAACTACTTGTCAAATGTCGCACATTTGAACTTTTTCTATAGAGAATATTCCGCTGATTGTGAATTTCGAAAAATCCGCGGGACTTTTTATTTTTTTTCTAAAATCTCTTTTGTTGATGTTTGTGACTGCGATGATAAACGAAATTTCTGTCTCGTAAAACAAATTTTCATTGGGTGTAAAAAACAGTCTCTCGAGACGTCACATTTCGGAGGCTTGATTTCTAGATTCATGTAAAAAAGTATTTTTCAGTGACAAGTTTTCTGTTTTAAATTTAGAAAAAAACTTGAATCGCTATAAAAAGGCAGATATGTCGCAACAACAACATTTGGCATTGAGTTACATCTGCGTCACAAGTTCAAACTTAAAAAAACATCAGTTTGGCTGTTGTTGTTATTATGAGGTTGTTCACACATTCTTACGAAACAAAATTTGTTTGATCATAGAAATATCATGACGACTGATCAAACATTCATCATAGAAATATAATCGGCAGGTATACACAAAACTTTTTAACGGTTTTTGTTATTCCAGATTTCAAATTTGAAGTTTAACAGCGTAGCTCGTTATAACAATTCTCATTAGCAGTGTACTGAAAGTGATTCGAGCTCAGCAAAAACCGAGCGAGCTCAGATTTAAGAATTACACGGAAGGAATGAGTCGTGTTTAAACCGCGCAGGGAAAGTGAACCGAACAATAAGAACCTAGTTAATGACTATTTAAAGCGGATTGTGTCCGAGTCCACGGCAAAGGTCGATAAAAATGAAGTTAAAAATGTGAGAACGAAGATTTCTGAGAATTTGTGCAACCAAAAAAATATTTTCTTTGCCTTTAATTCGCGAATCCGTGTGTAAATAATTAGTGTAGTGAATTTTTTTGTTATTGAAGCGGAACTTCGCGAAATTTATAGGATATAAAATTGAATGCGGAACGCATCAACAACATAAAATGTCCTCGGCAATCAAATGGATTACAAAATGCATTCTGCTTCTTATCGTCGGCCTCAAGCTGGTAAGATTCACATGCATTCCATGGTGTACGTCGCCGAGCGCCTTAATTAGACAGATTTTGTTGGCATTAAAACCAATAACAATAACGTTTGCTGGTTGCTGAATATTAATTTAATTCATCATGCACCGTAAGCTCGGCGCTTCAACACAGACACGAATCAAGAAGAAACAGATTCGAACACGGTCAAATGAATAGCTTCATGCTGGTGGCTTTGTTGTCGCACGTCGAAGCCTTTAAATTAAGGCTTACGACAGATAAGCCATTTTCTTTATCATTGAAAATTGAGTCTGAAGGCGATTCGGCTTCTTATCTGTGGCGTGTGAACCAAGGTAATGAATGGTTCGGTGGAGAGTTGACAAGAGAAAAGCTTATCGATTTTCACGATTGCGACATAAAGAATCTTTCTTTCCTCTCGGTCAAAACATTGTCGATGACGTCACTATAATTTACGTTTTCATTTTTCATCTTCGCTACACTCTCGTTTGAAATATTTCCATACTGGAAAGTGCAACAACAAACCGGAACCTGGCCGATTCGTGAAAGTGCCTTAAAATAGCGGCGTAAATTTTAAAATCTTCAAAACTATAAAAGGGACACGAAACGAATGAAAAGTTGAATAATTTAGAAATCAGATTATTGACAATCGATTGTCCGTCGCCGCCGAGAACAGGCGCAGTTTGATGAGCTGGACATTCCGTGTGAAAAGGTGGAAAAGAAAACCATGAAAACACACCGACTTGTCCCAAACAGACACACATGCCAGGTCTGTGAATCATTCGAATGGAAAATGTAAACAAGCCACCGCCAAGCTTGTGAGCGTGTCTTGGTTGTGCTGGGGGCGGGAATAAAAAACGGAGATGTTTACATTCGGCCCCGCTTCCGACCCTGTTTGAAGTTTATTTAATGAGGCGAAATTCGTGGGGCGATTATTCTTCTAGCGGCTGCTGATCGTTTTACCTTTCATTTCACCCCGAAAAACCCTCAACGATGCTAATGCGGTGTAACATTCTCGTCAATTATTTACGCGTCGCTGATAGAAATTCTCGGCGAGCAATTAAACGAAACGAGAATTATAGATTTTGAGATCGTAATGAGTCTGATATCAGAGTTTCCTGTAATTTGGCACTTTTGTGAATCATTGCCATTTGCGGTCGCCAAGGTCGGCATATATCGGAATGTCATGATTCCAATTAAAGAAGCCCCGCAGACTTATTTGACGGCGGAATCAGCGTTAATTGAATTAAATTGGTTTCGCTTTCTTTTTGGAAGTGTCCTTGAAAAGAAGGATAAAAGCACTGAATCAGTTAAAGGACGATAAAGACGGTCGTGCAGCGTAATTGCATTCTCTCGTGCACATGACTCAGCTGATAGAAGCATGCGATGAACTTGCACCAACGGGTAGAATGCAAATAATCGCCGACTTCTTGGCTTGATTACAAACGAATTTCCCGTCCTAGCGCTAGCGTTTCCTTCCAATTCCACATCGATCGACAGTTGTTGGGTTCTCTTCAATGGAACTCGATTGCTTTTGTCCATGAGCCATTTTCACGCTTGCAAAACGAGAACAAATTCAAATTTATAAGCCAAGATTTCGTAGCGACCAATCGATAATGGAATTCTCATGCATGACAATGCGGCTGAAGTGAGGTGTAACTGGGTCGAAGAAGGAGACTCTCTCTAAGGAATAGAAAATTCAATCAAATTGGAGATTGTTGGGATGCAAATAAGCTTTAGCAGACAGTTTATGGCCTTGCCAGCACCTCAGCAGGTTTCCACGACGAGAAATATCAATCTCCAAGTGACATTTACGACGGCTACGTGATACTTAACCCAGATCACTAATCGACTTTACATTGACAAGATTGTCAACCTAAGACTCCGCTAAACAGGCTTGCAAACACAAATCCCACCCCCTAAATCAAAGCCTCGTACTTCCGATCGCAAAAATAGAACATGAAAACCAAAAATCCAAGTTTCATTGCCAAAAAGCGAAAATTCTTTTCATTTTCGTTGCATTCGGTTTTTATCTCGAGCTTTTCTATTTTCATTCCAGCGCACTGATGAAAAAATCTCTCCAGCAAAAAAAAAATAGAATTTTATTGGCAAAGCTTGCGCCGTTGAAAAATCTCCGTCCGGACAAAGTATAAAATCAATTGTTGATGGGTCAATTAACGCTTGACTCCAATCCTTCTGGGAGACTTGATTCGCGGATGATTTGTTAAAATTGAACCGGGGTGAATTAAATTTGAATTAAATTTGGTCGTTCGTTGATCGATTACATAGATTCAATGACTCTTAACAACAGGAACGAAGCAAGAATCAAGACTACATTAAAAGCGAACGACCTCGGCGTTGTGAATCATCTTTTTAGAGTGTCGCTCTCGAGATAAGAAGACAATGACGACTCGAGAATTACTAGCGCAGATGTAAAACGATCTTAATTAAATAAATTGGAGTATTAAAATTGTCTTCCAGTGAATCGGTTAAGCGAAAGTTACAGAACAACGAAATTTTTGTTGACACGTGCTGACGAGAGCTGGTGACATGCATTTCGTTTTGCAAATTGCCCGATAATTTTAGCCGCACCCCTAGCAACGTCATAAAGTCATCGACACTTTGTTCTGACGTGTCTGGTACCAGTAGATCATCCCCAAACACACCTCTTTCACAGCTTATTCACCGATGACATAACAGAGTCTTCTCTCATACGAACAACATTTTATTTGCTGCGGTCTTGCTTAACCACGAACACAACTGCGCAAGTTTTAAGCATTGCAAGTCGGGCTTGTTTGTTAATCGCAAACTTACTAATTACACCTGAAGTAAATATTTAAAGCTCATAATCGTGTGTGAATTGCATTTTCTTGCGTGGCAATCACTTAAACGAGAAAAGAACTTTAATGTTTATATCTCAAGTGCCAGACTATTTTGGTCACAACTTGCCGACTCCAAAACTCTTGTTTGTTTGAGTTTCAAATTTACCAAGTTTTATTTACAATCTTCGCTGACGCAAGCTTTTCCTGCTAAAAACAGATCGAAAATTCGTTCGCAGCTTCAGTTGCAAATTGAGAACTCAAACAGGCACTTGTTAAAACATATTTTATCGCTGTTGACGTTACTTCTGTTGAATTTACTAGATTTAATCTATTGTCGACGAGATTCTACGTTTTGAAATCTCAGTCTTTGGCATTTCAGGTTCATTTAAGTCGTTGTCTTTGGAAATCTTCGTCGTCACCTGATGTGCAAAAGAATGATTTTATGTTCTGAAGTTCAGGAACATTTGACCGAGGTTTATGACTAGCACGTTTTTAATGTTGTTCTCAGAGACATGCCTGGACTACAACAGAAAATTTCATGTGATTCTGTGCGACAATAAAACTGTCGCTCAACCCACATTCATTCGTTTTTAGTGTCATCACTGCCTTGCAGACATGTCACTCGTTGACAACAAGACGTGAAGAAACTGATTTCCGTGTGCGACATGCGAGGCAAAGCCGTCGTGCACAATTTGGGTCGAATTGTTCCCTTGCGACCATTGTATTGGTCAAAATCGAAGAAAATACTGTTTTCATTACATTGCTCTGTCCCCGCCAGCTCGTAAACATACCAGCTATTTGTTTATTACACTCGTCACTATGCAAATATTTTCCATTCATTCGATTCTCGTGATTTGATTTTAATGTTTCTTTAACAACGCTCGGCGACGATTTTTGTGTAAATTTTGTGTAATCACTGACCTTCGCTCAGAATGGCAACAATGTTGATTGACAAAATCGATTTATTTTGTTTTTAAAATTCACAGTCGTCATGTCAAGTGTTACAGAACGATGGACATTGTGTGTGGCACGGAATCTGCTACCAAGAATCTGCTACCAATAAAATCAAAAATTGTGCCTACAACGGAACGGCGAAGCCATTAGATGCGACGGGAGTCGAAGCTTTGAAGCAATGGTGCTCACATTTACTGCCCCAAGATTACACTGAAGGCCAGGATGTGCTTACGTGCTGTGATAAGGCTCAGGTAAGGCGATTTCGATTACGTCCCTCGTCCCGGCCTCAATTATTTACTCGTTTAGCTCAAGCTGTTCAACGAAAACGTGAAATTGGCTGCGAATCTGCTGAATCGTTGCCCATCGTGCATGAGTAACTTAGTGCGACACATCTGCGAGTTCACGTGCAGTCCGAACCAATCAGCGTTCATCAACGTCACCGATACAAAAGTCAACCCTAAGAACGACAGTGAGTTCTACCTCAACGAGTTGTTTCGTTCCATTCACAATATAATCGTTCTTTCCCAGAAACGTATATCGACGGCATTGACGTGCACATCACCGAGCAGTACATGAACGGAACCTTCAATTCGTGCAAGAGCGTTCAGTTTCCGTCGTCGGGACAGCTGGCTTTGGACCTTATGTGCGGCGACTGGGGTGCTTCACGATGTTCACCGATGAGATGGTACAGTTTCATGGGAGACGCCGAGGGCAACAGCTTTGTGCCATTCCAAATAAACTATCGGCCGCATGATTCGTCAGCAAAAGTCGATGGTTTCACGCCAATGGACCCCAGAGTCGTGCCTTGCAATGTGTCTGTTGATGTGAGCATCCACAAATCGCTGTTTACACGTGTCCACTAATAATTGTTTCCTTCCCGCAGGGAGTGACGCCGGCGTGTTCATGCGTCGATTGTGCTTCGTCGTGTCCAAAGCCGCCTCCGCCCGAGCCAATCCCACAGAAGTTTATCATTTGGGGACTCGACGGCTACGCAGTAGTGATGTTCTTTATTTTCTTGCTCGGCAGTGTCATGTTCGTTCTGGGAACGGGCTGCTGCTCAAACAGCGAAGCCGGTAAGTGGTACAATGTTGCCAATCGATTCGATTGAAATATCCGCAGGGAAAAACAATTAAAACATCTAAAAATATCTCAATTGCGATAATGAAACTTTTCCTCCCTTGTTCAAACACCTTGGGCAAAGCTACTTTGCTCGTTTCAATTTCCCTCCTTCAACGGAAAATTGCAATAATGGGAAATTGATTTCAACGAGTTTCCTTCTAATGGGATTTCTGCCTGTTTCACTAACAAAAATTTATTCGCTCTTCGCGGAACTTGTTTGACGTCAGCCTCAATATCGCCCGACAAACAACTTGATGAGGCATAGCAGTTTCCTTTGTAAGGCTTGAAAAGCTAGCAACTGGTTTATCATCGTTCTGCATTTTGAAGATTAACCTCAACTAAACTATCAAAACTAGCACAGCTGTTCAACATTTTCAATTGAAAACCAGTGCTGATAACAATCTTGTGCACCATAAAGCGGATTTTTATCGAAAAATTACTCGAACCAATTCCGTCATATAAATAGATAAAATATTTACGTAAAAAAGCAGCGATAAGATATGATTTTCAAGCAAAGTCACTGACTCATTCCGACAAGTGATCGCTCCAAAGATTGATTTTCAAGCAAAGTCGACTCACTGACTCATTTGTATTTTTATTTCTTATCGGCGAAATAAGTCGTGCGATATTAATAAGCCAGCGACGGAACATAAAATTCCCGAGAACACTAAGCGGGTCTTTCCGATTTCAATTCGAAATGAAGCAAAATAAATTCTTGCGTCTGTTTTGATGATAATTCCTAATTATGCAATGCACGTCCGTTTCGGCGATTCCTTGCTGCGCAATTTTATGCCGACTTTTCCCTCATGCCGCATGAAAAATTAATGAAGCGTTGTTTTCTGAAAGGTGCTTGATTAAACCTGCGAAAGTCTTTTCCTTGGTTTATGACTTAATGATGACAACACACCTGAAGAAACAGTCCGCTTAGTCGAATTTCTATGAAAATTTAATTTAATAACGCTTCACAAGTCCGATTAAGAAAACCACCAACGCTTTGGATTTTTTCCAGAAAGCCACAATAATGACCGAATTTTCCTTCTTGTTCTGCGGTTCTTTATTCCCACCCGTTTCTCAGTTGGAAATTTCGTTGTTTCTTAAGCGGCTGTTGTTGGGTTGTGCCCGTTCTTCGGTCCTAATTGCTATGCGACTCTAATTTGTATGGCTAGAACAAATCCTTTTCGTGCAAGTTGGAACTTTAAACAAGCCTAAAGCGGGTTTTATCAATGACTGCTTGGACAGGCATCTGTTTAAAAACTAACCACTGCCAATGATGAGGGTGTGATCGGATAGGCTTGGTCATGGTCACAACGAATGAACTTTTGACGAGAATCAAGAGACAAAAGGGCCAAGTTGTAGAAATCTTAAAAGATTTCATTTTCGGAAGGTTAATGACTGGCAAGCTCCGTCATCAAAAAAGCTTCGTCCACTTGAGTCATTAGGCGGTAATTCCATTTATGGATTTTTTTACTTCTTCTCATCCATTATTTGTTGACCCCACTGCGTTTGGAATTCGTCTTGTTGCTTGTTTAAATCAATTTTCATTCATGAATGCTAAAGGTTGTTAAATGGCGACAGAATCTATGGAAATTAAATAGAACATGACAAGTGACGATTTGGGACTTTTCTATTCACAATGTCTTTAGAAACTTTCTTCAAGTGACTAAACTTTCGTTTCCCTTGGTAAATGCTTCTAAAGACGGTTTTAAAGGCAATTCGAGGGTATTTGACCTTTTAATGATAACCCACCAAGACCAGTTCACTAACCTGAGACTGTCAAATGATATAATCATCTCGGTTGCCTTTCTTCCGTGCATTGGAATTCTAAGCTCGTAAATCTTTACGGTCACGACTAACAGAAAAAATAAAACATTCACGTGTGCTGATAGAAAAAATTAAATTCTCATGGATTTTCTTTCTTTTCTTTCCCATGAAATTGGAAAATGAATTTCTTTATTATTTAGAAGTGCGGGTGGATTCATTCATTAATTCAGACCTCCGCACTCATATCGGCAGACGTATGGCCGACGGTGGACTCTCGTCGAGCGGTGAAATTGGAACAGATCGTGAAGACTCGCCCCTTCAATCGAAGCGCTCAAGTACGTTTGAGTTTGTAGAAACACTTAGAAATCGCAATCATCAAATTTAGTTGTTGTTACGACGCAAAACTGTGCTCATAACTTGCTGCATCATCAACTTACTCACTAAATCAACATGAAAAAGTTCCATAACAAAAAAACACGATAAAAACAACGCATACTCAAAACATTCATTCATTCTGGCTTTCACCACTCGAAATGTTCTGTTGCACATCGATCGCTTCTTCTTGTCTGTGCCTTGTCTTGTCTTCCAACAACCGCTTCTCTTCATGTCCCAAACTTTTGTGTGTTAATAGCCAAAAGAAAACAGGACAATCGAGAAATCGATTTAATACAAAAGTTTGTAGTGGCTGGAAACAAAAGAAAACTCATTCGATGTAGTTTGTTGATAGAAAAGAAAACTAGCATAAATGTCAAAACAAATGCTTTTTATGTTGGAAAGTTAGAAGCTTTGCAAGTATTGTGATTAATGAGAAAATTCTGGTGGCACATTGCAGGCACGTCGTATGATCATGAGCAAGAGCTGCGAGCGCATCCGGCGGGTATCGACAACGAGATGGACGAGAGCGGGTACTTTGAACGCTTGGGCGCAAAAACCGAAAAGTTCTTGGAGAAGTTTTTCACCGCTTGGGGAACGTACTGCGCTAGCAACCCGTGGAAAATTCTGCTGCTGGGTGAGTTCGGTCAAGGTTCTTTGCACCGACAGCAATAAACGAAGTTGTCCATCCCAATCAGGTTTCATCTTTATCGCTTCGCTTGCCTACGGCTTGAGACTGCTGCACGTCACAACGAATCCCGTAGAGCTTTGGGCTTCGCCAGATTCGCGTGCCAGAGTCGAACGAAAGTTCTTCGACTCGCACTTTGGACCGTTCTACAGAGTCGAGCAGCTCATCATCCACGCCGTCGACTTGCCGAACGTCTTGCACAACACTTCAAATGGACCGGTCGAGTTTGGACCGGTGTTTAACCGAGACTTTCTGATGGAAGTGTTCAGTCTGCAGCAGGAAATCAAAAAGATCAACGACGAGGCTTTGAAAGAAATTTGCTTCGCTCCACTCAGCACTTCGTACCACGGTGCAACCGAAATCGAAGACTGCGCTGTACAAAGCATCTGGGGCTACTTCCAAGATGATATTGACGCGTTTGATGACACTGAGACTGACGCAAACGGATTCGAAGTGAACTACCTTGATCGGTTCCTGAAGTGCTTCAACAATCCGTACGATCTCGATTGTCTTGGATCTTACGGCGGTCCAATCGACCCCGCAGTTGCCTTCGGAGGTTTTCTCCAGCCCGGCGACAATCTTGCTAAGAATCCACAGTACGAGAAGGCCAACGCAGTGATTGTGACTTTCCTGGTAAACAACAAAGACGACGCGTCGCTACTCGGACCTGCTTTGGAGTGGGAATCCAGCTACGTGGAATTGATGTTGAACTACACTCGGTCGAACAAAACAAGTCACTTGGATATTGCTTTCACGTCAGAGCGGTCAATCGAAGACGAATTGAATCGCGGTACGGAATCAGACATATCAACAATTCTAGTATCGTATCTGCTGATGTTTGCGTACATTGCGGTCAGTTTAGGACACGTTGACAATTTTCACCGCGCAATGATTGATAGCAAAATCACGCTCGGAATCGGTGGTGTCATTATTGTGCTTGCGTCAGTCGTTGCCTCTGCTGGAGTTTTTGGATTTATTGGAGTGCCGGCCACGCTGATCATCTTCGAAGTCATTCCGTTCCTGGTGCTGGCAGTTGGTGTCGACAACATTTTCATCTTGGTTCAAACGCATCAACGTGACATCAAAAAGCCAACAGAGACGCACGCAGAACACATCGGAAGAGTGCTTGGAAAAGTTGGACCATCAATTCTGGTTACTTCAGTCAGCGAATCCGTATGCTTTTTCTTGGGCGGGCTTTCAGACATGCCTGCAGTCAAAGCTTTCGCGTTGTACGCCGGAATGGCGCTTTTCATCGATTTTCTTCTACAAATCACTTGTTTTGTCAGCCTAATGGCTTTGGACACAGCCCGGCAAGTTGAGAACCGTTGGGACATCTTATGTTTCTTGCGTGGATCGAAGAAGGAAGCGAATGCACAAGTGAACGAAGGAGTTCTGTACAAGTTCTTCAAAGTTATTTATGTGCCTTTCATGATGAAGAAGTTTGTTCGCACGTTGGTGATGGTCGTGTTCTTTGGATGGCTGTGCTCAAGCATCGCAGTTGCACCTCACATCGAAATCGGATTGGACAAAGAACTTTCCATGCCCAAGGATTCATTTGTTCTTAAATATTTTGAATACCTTCAATCCTTCTTGTCCATCGGTGCGCCAACTTATTTTGTACTGAAAGGCGGACTGAACTTTTCGAACACAATGGATCAAAATCTTGTCTGTGGTGGGCTGTATTGTGACGTAAATAGCCTTTCAGCCCAACTCTACAGGGCTTCAAAGCTGCCAGAATTGACTTATATTGCAAGACCTGCAAGCAGCTGGACCGACGACTTTTTCGATTGGTCGCAAATCAGAGGCTGTTGCATGATGGATAAAAACAAAGAAACTTTCTGTCCACACAGTTCCAACAGTTCAAATTGCATTTCTTGCAACATGACTCTCAGCAGTTTCAACAGACCAAAGCCAAGAGACTTCAAAAA
>JPYR01000964.1:0-18648 GCA_000775305.1 Belgica antarctica
CCCTGAGATCTTTATACTTTTCCCCGGCTTCTGATCGTGGTGGTTCAGCCACACGGTTTCATTTGCGGCAAATCGCATTTCAACTGATTGACCCCCGACCCTTTGAACCCCGACCCTTTCCGAGCATTCATCATTCAAGCGAGTCAATTAGTCTAATAGCGGGTGAAAAATTAAATGGACATGAGTGTCGAGTGTTTTTTGACTACCGAAAATAATTTGTGGAAAACCACTTATTAAAAGCACTTTTCGGATTCAATTTAATTAAAAGTTTATTTCAATCGAAAATTAATTTACGTAAAGTGTTCTTCGGGCGACTCTGCGCTGCATGATCCTTACGCACAATGGCATCGTTTGTGACAATGAATGCCATAGCTGATGTCTTATAATAATAACAGACAAAAAAGTTCTGTCGCAATAATATTACATGAAATTTTCTTTTAACATCCGCATGCGGTACAGAATATTTGAGCGTGTGGGGCGGGGATGCATAGATCCCAAACGATTGTACGTTTTCTGAGGAGAACAAAACGACAGCAGGAAAACGTTGTAAATGGGGCTTGTCCGCAAGCGATGTTGCTGTACTTCAATTTGTGTTTAAATGTTGTCTGTTCCATTTCGTCACCACTTAAGGATGATATTTAGAAAGCAATTTCCCTTCATAGTTGTACCATATCCATAATAATAATGAGAGGCGATGTAATGTACGCGAAAGTCACAAATGGCCATGGCTTGTTTCGGCAAAGGAAATGGACAGAGAACTAATCGAAATTGTTTAAATATTCATTGAGAAGCCTGCAAAGTCCGACAAAATTCTTTTCAGTCCAACCCTCGGTCGCCGCGTTCTAACAGCTACACGCAAATAGTCCATTATATAAAAAGGATACACGTACATGTCATATACGGCGAACATTGTTGAGTAATTATTTTGACTATAGCAATATAAAATTACACAACTACTTTTTTATTTTAAATGCCAGCTAATAGATAAAACAAGGAGATGTGAGGGAGTTAAAGAGTGCAGAATAAGTGGCGGGCGTGGGAAAGGCAAGAATGGGAGACTTCGCTGTTTAATATTCCATTATCTATCCGCCGTCATGTGCTCAAATTTATTCAAAGAACGTAAAATAGCTCGGATGTGTTATTAAAAACTTTTTTCCTCACAAAGTTTACAAATTAATAATGAAGCTTGATTTTTTTCCACGGCGTCGGTCGCCTTTGCGCCGGACAACCAACATCAGTTGTGATCGATTTTTATTCGAATTCTTCCGTTCTTCAGTTTATTTTTCCAAAAAGGTAGCAAATTGAGGGTGCTATCATAAATACACTGTGGGGAAAAAGGGATTTGACACAATTTGGTTCCGATGTGCCCATAATTCTTTGCTCCCATACTTTGCCTCATGAATTATTAATCAATTTTTCCTTTTAAATGCTCGCTCGCTTCAAAAATGTATTCACTGTTCGTTGAATGTGACTTGTAATTTGAAAACCAAATCAGACATTTCAATTTCACGTTCTCTCTTTCCCTCCAAAGAAAACAAGGGGCAAAGTATTGAAATTTGTGCAAAATGCTGTGCAATTATTACATGATAATCTGAAATCCGATACTCTGCTTGTCGTTTGATGTTAAACCGTCACCGCCAAAGTTAAATTTCTCGGGTTATTCAAATTTTAAGTATTACAAGAGCTTAGCATGGCTTCTGACATTTCATTTAAAGTTGTAAAACTTTATGAAAACTTGGTTGAAAAACTGTCGCAATCGAGATTTTCTTTCATCTGGCAGAAACGGCAATAAATGTAATTTACTCGGAATAAGGGCGGAAATAAAAAAATTCTCTAAAGAAACATTTTGATTTTTGAACCATAAAAAAGTTTTTGGCTCCTTTTGCATGTTTGAATTCATGATGTGTGAAGGAAAGACGTTTCAGTTTTCTTTGGCTTCAAAGTAGAATTCGCAACACAATTTATGACTATGCCATGACACCACTTTGCATCGATAAAAGCTCAGAAGCACATTAAAGGAATCGAAAATTCGCACAAAAGCTTTGAAAATCGTTTTCATATGTGATTTAATGAAAACTCGTCCGCTGTAAAATTCTTAAAATTAATGGCGCTTCTTTGAGAGCTTTGTACCAGTTCCTGGGAATGAAGTAGTTATGTTTTGTAGATATCCAAGAATACTTGGAATACATTTCCGCGATGAATTTTCACACCACTTTTACGTCAATGTCAAATCTTTCACTCAATCCGTCAGGCTTATTGTATAGGGATGGTGCAGATGAGGATCGGAATTCTGTTTTGAGTCTTGTCACTGCAAAATGTCGAGTGTCTCGCAACTTAAGATTCTGAATTTGTCACAAAAACAGCATGTATGAAAAACAACATTTAGAAGATGTAGAACCGCATAGCTCTCAAGTTGTTGTGCCCCTGTTGTGTTTCAATCGAAGTTGTTTTTGTATTTAATTTCTTCTTTTGACCTTCAGTCTTGCTTTGCGAGTTTGAAAAACATTTTCAACGTCCCGATCGATTTATCGCGTTCTGGTTAGTTT
This sequence comes from Belgica antarctica, assembly GCA_000775305.1. NCBI lineage: Eukaryota > Metazoa > Arthropoda > Insecta > Diptera > Chironomidae > Belgica > Belgica antarctica. The sequence continues at coordinate 2,547 of JPYR01000964.1, forward strand.
CAAAAGAGTCAACAATTCGGCTGAGTAAGTGTTACACATGTGTGGAAGACGGTAAGATAAATAACGCAAACAGACTAAGTAAGCCGTTCATCGTGTCACTCACAGGTGGTCGCTTAGTCAGAGTATAATTTTTCCCGACCAAGCTTACAAAACCGAAAAATATTGTTGCACAGAAAATGTTTCTGTGCAACAAAATTGTTCGGTCTTGTAAGCTTTTACACAATGACTTTGAAAGCGACACGATTAGACGTGACCACCCAGTTGCGTGGGCTCTTAAATACTTAACTATTGCACTTGACATATACTTCCATTTAATCTTGGCTCTCATTCCTCTCTTTTGTACGAGTACAATTCCGTTTCGAATTAATTTCGTCCCAGTATCTGATAAAATGTCTAGGTCCTCTCATGAATGACTCAAAAGCAGAAATATCAGATGTCGAAGTGAATGCACTCAACGAAATGCCCTCAGCATAACTTGAAGTTTATTCTTTTTCGATTCTTTTTTCGTCCGACATTCGCTTTGAATTGTGAGTTTCAAGCATGCATACAGGCAAACGCGTCAAGAGAAGAAACCATAAAAAAAATCTCTTAATGACCCCTGAAGAAATCGAAAGAAGCCGGCTTTCAGTTTTCCGTTCGTACAATGACATTGAAACATGTTACAGATGTAAAACGAGATCCAAGCGCGAATTTACTCTTTTCATTCCACTTCATCATCAAACTGATTCGATCAATGAGTGCCTTCATCGACTTCAACTCTACCTCCGGACAATTTCACTTCTCGATTCTTCTTTACCGCCGCTTTACACTCGCTATGTTTATTCATGAAGATGTAAGAGTTCCTGACTCTTCAATATTTGTTTGTCTGTCGTTCACACAACGTTCAAGCACGGTATTCATGCAATGTAACAGGACTGTGCGATCGAGAGGACGCGTCGACTTCTTCTCGTTTGACGAGTCTCAATATGGGATGGCGAGCGAAAAACGTCGACAGAAGAGTAAACAACTAGAAATTACAGTAATGCGACGTCTTTTTATGGCGTTTTCACGCAAAATACAGTTAATTATCGTAAATGAACGCCTACAGCCACCAGAGCATCGCGCGAGAAGAAAAGAACGCAAACGGGTGAGATTTGCCAAAAGAAAGAAATAATCCATACACAGAACCATCATATAGCATAGACTATACATTGCTGGAAATTTTATATGGAATGCGATAGAAAAAAATCCATAGCACAAAAATGACAAAAACAACACGAAATGGCGAAATCGCTTGATTAGCAGAATTTTGCAAGTATCGGCGTTCAAACCCGCCGAACGGCCTCGATTTGATGTCTCGGTCATGTTTTCAAAGTGCAATATTGGTTTTTTCGCCGCGCGTTTGTTTCTTCGCCGAACTTATCGCGGGGAGTATTTTCTCGTTGTGAAAACTGATTTTCCTCAGTTCCATTGAGCTGGTGGCCGCCACCGCATGCGAGCGACGTGTTACGTGGTGCGTTTTGAATAATTAATGTCACTCACCGATACTCTTAGATGAATTAAGATTTATACAAAATTATCGACTCACTTTACAATCTACAGAACCTTAAACTTCGACTGGTTGTTGCCGAGGTACGAGCTCAGTTGAAGCCCTTCGTCTGCTATTCTCAAAATTGTTGCTATCTCGCTCTATTTAAACTTTTCATAGTAAATATACATTTTCCTCTAGTTTTCTTGCATTTGTTTTGATCAAAAAAATAAGCCTTGGTTAAGCTCGAAACGTACAATGCCGTGCGAGAACTGCGCTGCAAGCTTCACAGTCTTCAAACGCAAGCGGGCCTGCCAATCGTGTCATCGCTTGTATTGCTCGAACTGTTTGGCGAAGGAATCCAAGAAAATTTTTTGCTTAAGGTGCTCAATTTTTCGTTCAAAGCCAGCTCCATCAAAGGAAATTTTAATGGACTTAAAGACCAAGGTCAGACATTCAAGTTTTTTTTGTGACATTCTCGTAATCTCGTTCATTCCATAGGATTTAATATTTTACTTGCAATCAAAGAAAATTAACATCGAGGGAATTTGCGAAAAGGATGAGCTAGCCAATTTGATTATAAATCATGTAAATCTTGCTAACTACGAAGCGGCCGGAAATCAATCTAGCTCATCCACACCAAACAATGACTTTGAGAATTATGCACAAAGTTTTGACCAGATCAAGCAGACTTGCCAAAGCCTTTTTAACTCGATTTCAGATAAAATTGCGACAGGTAAAATGTCTAATGACTCACTAAAAATAAATTTCACTGTCGCAATTTTAGATTTCCAGAAAACCACATGCTTCAACCAGCAGCAAAGCCAGAATCGACCGCCAACAACGACACAGCCTCGCCCATCAAATGATGCAGCAAGATCAAACACTGCGACACCAAGTGCTTCACACGATTTTGCTAGTCAACGTCAAGAGGGATCGTCCAGTGCAACGCGTGCCAGTGCAAATCTACCGAGTCCGTCAAGCAGCAACCCTTCGAGATCACAGACAACTCGGCAGACTCACTGTGCTGTTGACTGTGCCTGCTCCGATGATGAAATGGATGAAATTTCGGAAAAACGTCAAAGTATTTTCGAAGGCAACCCTGGTCCAAGTGGCTTTTCTAGCAGTCGAGTCAAGCTTAAGGTTTCAAATAGCACGAGTACGGATTCATCGTCATTTGAAGAGCTTGAGACCAATACCGGCAAAGCTGTTGACGATAACTGGCAGTTCATAGAAAATACTTCTTCCAACGGTATCGAGCTAGTCGAGAACCCGCCGCTCCAATTGTCAATCGATGACGTAACTGCGAGTCCTAGCCTGAGCCAAGAACATTCCATGACTAAATCGATGGTTCCCGATGCCCCAGCAAACCCAGAAGTGCGTAAGCTGACTCGAAGGCGAAGCGATAGCTCGCTTCTAAGCTTGAGAAAGTCAAACAGCATAACAATCGACTCTTCAGCCTTTGAAGCGTCGCAAAGTGGCAGTGAAGTCAAGAAGTTGAAAATTTCTTGCAACAAATGTGGTAAAGCAAAGTCCAACATTAAAAAAGAAATCTTGAAATTGAGCGAGCAACTACGAATGTCTAACAAATCGGAGACAGAGGTGAAAGCTAAAATCAAAGAGTTCCTTGATTACCTCGAGTCAAAAAGCCAGCCATCGGAGATGACTGAGACGGAAGACTCCCAACTGTTGACAAATCAGCACGATGAAAATCTTGAAGGCGCCCGGTCAATTCAGCCGTCGACTTCCCATGACGAGATAGAAGAGAACATTTTTGATGAAAACGAAGGAATAAACGTGTACCCTTCAATTCCCTACGAGCAGGAACACGAAACAGCATCACAATCTTCAACCAGTACACCGCGAAGATTTATTCAGCTCGACGACATTAACTCTTGGTAGGAAGAAAATATTTTCTGTTCCAAGTTTTATTATTAATTTTATTCTATTTTCAGCGATGAGCTGGAATCGCTGTCAGTCAAACAACTGAAGGAAATTCTAATGTTGAATCGAGTCGACTTTAAAGGCTGCTGTGAAAAACAAGAGCTGAAAGATAGGGTTGAACGGTTATGGCAAGATCACGTTGCAAGTTTGCGTAAGTTTGAGCAACGCTTTGCGATTAGTTTTCAAAAAGAAATTTCTGATTTTAGCTTCCGACAAGTTGCCGTCCGATGATTTGTGCAAAATATGCATGGATGCTGCCATTGAATGCGTTTTTCTGGAATGCGGGCATACAGCGACGTGTGTTTCGTGTGGAAAAGTTTTAAACGAGTGTCCAATTTGTCGACAGTTTATTGTTCGAATCGTTAGGATATTCAAATCGTAAAGAAATCAACAGATCGGTGCGCATGGTCCACCTTAGTTCCTTACTCTAAGTTAATCAGTTAGTCACAGAGAATTTTATATTTTGTTGAATCATTAGTTGGGTGATTGAGCTGATGTGGCTGATTGGGTATTAAAAGACAAGTCAAATTGATTCATTTGAGATTGATATCATTTTGCAACTTTCGTAAACAACGAAAACATTCCGTTTAAGAATTTATTTCTATGACGGAGGATGAATGATCTAGCTGTGATAAGAATTCATTCTTTAGACTTTATTTAGTTGCTTGCGCCAGCAATTCATGAGAGCAGTAAACCTATTTTTCCAGAAAGTACTTTCGTGCGCATCCTTGTCTAGTGGATTTGAAACCTATTCTGTACTTGTTAATTCTTAATCATTGAATCGATGAGTTCATTCAAAAATGTTTGAGAACAATAAAGAAAACAATTCCCTTGAGCATTTTTGTTTTAATTCGTTTCTGTTGGAAGATGCTTTGGTAAATTTTAAAAGCTGTGCAGTTCAGCAACTCAATTTACTGAAATTTAAAAGATTAAAGTGGGATAAAAACTGTAAGTTTGATCAAAGAATTTTATTACACTAAAGGAAATTTCTGACAAATTTATTTGCTTGTTATCAAAAAGCTGACTAATAAACGAATCTAGATAAAATATTTTGATTTGTGGAAACTTCGTAATTGCGTACATATTCGAAAACTTTTTCGGAGGACAATTAAATTTTGCAACATTAGAATTACATTATTTGATGATTGACACAGAACTTGAGCTTAAATTAAGGGTTCATAACTTTAAGCTAGGGCTTCAAACTAAGGAAAAATTGCAGGAATCTGAATGTTTACAAGAAGCTCTGATCAAACTTCAAGTAAGCATTCATGTAAAAATATGTTTAAGAAAACTTTAAAAAGCTCAATTACTGAAAAATTGATCTTCGAGTGAGCCTCGAACTCACTTGACTACCAAATTCTCTTAAGAATTGTTCTTTTTAATTTTTTTTACAAATTTGAAGCGATTCAACTTAAAATCTAACAATAAAATAAATTGCAAGTTTGCTTAAGCAGTAATTAGTATGGCACTGCGTAAAATCTTTTGTGAAAATTCTTGCTTTGACAAAATATGAAATGCTGTTGGCTTTAGACTAGACACACAAAACACAAATCTCTTTGCTTTCACGAGGAAATAAATTCAAACCTTTCCCGTGCTGATGACAAAATTGAACATTTTAAAAACTGAATCCCACAATTGGATCAAATTTTAACCTTAATTTCTAACTTTCTGCATTCGTAAGGTTAAACGATTGCAACATTTAAACTGCAAAGAAATTAAGTTTAGTATAAATTTAGATCATCAATGCGAGGGTCTTACCAAGTTCATCACACGTCAAGCTGCGTTTCATTTGTTCTTTGCTATTTACCACCTTACGACCGATCGTTCCAGCGGGCGTAGACAATTTATTTCCGCAGTTAAGCTGCGTGGATGAAGTCGAAATTGGTTTTTTCAACAAACTTTCCTTCTTTTCGGGGTTTTTCCAAATGCTGGCAATTTTACTGCCGATTACTTTCTTTGGGTTGTTTAAGTTAATGCCAGTGTTGCTTCGAACTGGTCCGGACATTGGATATTTCATCGAAGCATTGCTGTTAGAACGAAACTTCAGCTGAGAAATGGAACCTGGTAGATTGGAAGCTTTTTTAGGTGATGGAGCTTTTTCAGTTGGAGTCGTTGGAATTTTGGAAGATGACGGTAATCGTGACGGTGGCTTTAACTTTGAAAGAGTTGACTTTGCTGGGGACGACGGGGCGTCAATCACGACTGGAACGTTTTCAAGTGTCGGTTCATCTTGAATGAACGTTCCTTGTCGGATCGGCATGCTTGGTGGTTCCTTAAATTGGGTTGGTGTGGTCGCTGGCTTTGGAATACCTGTCACTTTTGGCTGAGTAAGTTTAGCTACTGCATTTAAGCGATTTCGCGCGATGTTTATTTTTCCGTAGGATTTTAATGACCCATTCAGCTGAGTCTTTGAATCGAACCCGGGATTTCTGGTGACGATTTTCGCAATCACCGGAGTTTTGGTAACTTTCACGGACTTGTTCTTCATCGGGGTGACGCGAGTCATTCGGTAAGGAGATATGTAGGAGGCGATCTTGATAGATTTCGGCTTTGGTTGTTCAGGTTGGGATGGAGTCGACGACGGCGAAGCGTCGTCTATGTCAACCGATGAGTTTGCGTCATAATTGAGTGAATATTTGAGATCTCTTTGTGACTCGGTTTCGGAAGTTTGTCTTTCATATTCGAGACTGTCGTCAGCCGGTTTGACAGGTGATCCGCCAGACTTGATTCGATTCAACTTGATTTGTATTCCCGCTTTGTCCACGACTGTGCTGTTGGCACGGGCTGTTCTATTGCGAAGAAAAGCAAAGTTTTCGGTCATAGCTCGAATAGATGGATCGTCGTCAATTTCTACTCCAGTGTTTTGTTCAACTTTGAAGGTGTTAAACCTCTCTGGTTCTTCTCTTCTTCGGTTGTTCCAGCTTGGTGAAAGATCAATTGTTTGAGTTTCAAAACGTTGTCGGTCTTCCTGTCGTCTTTGTCTCGCGTTGAGACTTCTTCTCATTGATTCAGAGCCGGAGTTTTCCAGCTTTTGTTCTTGCTGCTCTTTTAGCAGCATGTCAACTTGGATTGTGTAAGTTTTGTATCGTTCCTTATCGGATTGACGCTTCTGCTTTGGCGTTCCAGCTTTGATGCTTTTTTTTTTCTTCGGCGTCGATTCGACGCTGCTAAAGTCAGACGATGTCCCCGTCAAAGTTTCGTCCTTGGACAAATCGTTACAACTTCTTAGTGTCAAGCTGTCTTCCATGTCACTTAATGCCATCTCGTAATTCGTGACTACCATCGTTGTCGGATCAACTATTTCACTGACAATAGAGTCAACACTGATCATCGAGTCAAGAAGTTCGTCCATGATACTTGGGGGTCGAATGCTGTCAAGATTTTGAATCGAATTGACACTTTCAACACTAGTGCTGAATATATGATTGCCAAGGGCTCGCTTTGCGACGAGTCCCGTCATCAGCGACTTCTTGGTCTGCCGCATTGGGCTCTGTTGGATTGAAGACTCTTGGAAGCTGTTCAAGCTTAAACAATCCATGCTGGAAGGCGGTCTTACGTTCTCTAGATCCATCAGACTGCTTGTGCTGTCCATTAAACGATTTGTCATAGAAGTCATCTTGCTGACGATTTTTTTGGCTTCATTTTGAACAATTGTCGAGTTACTCATTGTTGATGAAGTTTCAATGCTTATTGGTCCAAAGGAAACAAAGTTTATCTTATTCATAGACTGAGCTCCAATTTCGCCGCCAACTTTGAAGTCAATTCTAGGAGTTGGGCCATCAGCTTCATCTTTAACGTCAAACGTGTAATTCTCGTTCGTCGGAGTTTTGTCGTCCAAAAAGTGGTTCGCATCTTCAATTGGAACTCTTTCTTCCGGCATCGGATGGATTTGATCAGTAGCTATAGTAGCTTCGTCATTGGTTGACCCTATCATCGGAGCCGTCATACTGATACTTGGAAAAGAGTTCTCGTCGTTCCAAGTGTTACTCAAGCTGTCAGACATTTTCTGTTCAATGCTTATCTCGTCGCTGATAGTGTTCGCTGTGTTCTTTCTCAAATACTCGGCTGTAGAGATGAGCTCTTGCGTAAGTCGGTCGACCGATTTCATCATTAGGTCCGGATCTTTATGCTTATCTTCAATTCGAGCCTCTGCTATTCTTTCATTCTCAATCATGAACTCATTCGAGACTTCCATTATGGAGTCATCACAATCGAAGTCATCGTATAAGCCCATTGACACTTTGGCAGCCGGATACTCATTAGATCGCTCTAGAATGTTGTCGTCGATACTGCCCAGTGAAAGGTTCAAGTCAAAGCTCGTGCTAGACCCATTTTGCATCTTCCAGTTTTCCTGGCGAGAAATTTGGTTTCTTGAAGCGATGCCTTCGTCTCGGTCGCGAATCTCGCTGGTCTTGAGCGGATCTGTTGCCGTGTATCTCGTCGAGTTGCTGTTCTCTGCGGCTTTTACTTCTACGCCTGTAATTGTGGACGCACATTGGCCCTGTACAATCACAGACGTAGTCTCCGCGTTTTTTGGCTCCGAGATTGATAATTGTGCAAAGTTTTGCGTGACGCCGGTTCGTGTGTTCTTCAAAATTCCATTCGATATACATTCTTGTAGCAATTCTTCGTCTCTCTTGTCCATCGCTTTCTTGTCGGATTTGGAAATTCTACTCGTCGATGGTTTGCTGCTTAATGTCGGCAACATTGATTTCTTAGGTGAAGATGTCACCAACCGTGGCTTCGAACTTTCCTTCTTCACGACTTTGTTTTTTCCTGTTCGAATGCACTGCTCGAGGATAGAGTTCACACCGTCTTCTTTATCGCAAGAATCAACCGAGCTGATAGAGTCGTTGCACAAGTCATTAGTTGGCCGAGCCTTTTGAGGAATATTAATTGGTACACTCGAAGTCGCTTCTTGTTTCTTCGACTTCGGAACACCCGCAGCAATTGCTTGACTCAAAAATTTCCCGTCGTCTTCCGATTCTATTGAAAGCGAACTCAATGAGTCATCGACGTCTTGTCTGGGTGCAGCGACCGGAGGCTTTCTCGAAGTCCCCGCCAGTTCATCTTGACGTAATGTGGGTTCAACCTTGGCCGTTGGCCTTAAAAGGAAATAAAACAAACGTTAGTCACAAGTGAATCCAAATAGCAGTTCAACACTTACTTAGCAGTTGACTTTTGAAGGTTTGATTCAATTGTGATGGCCGATAACCCCGACATTACTGAGAAATTGCATGGGCTGTCTTCAACAGTAAACCTGTTGAATTCGTCACGGGGAAGTGCGTAAGGTGGCAATAAAGGAGCTCCAGAACGCATCATGTCGATAGGGTTTTCTTTCACCAGTTGAGCTGGGAACTTTGGCATTCCGTTTCTAATACAAGCGTCAAGAATGTGATCATCTGCGTCAGATGTGCTTGAGGCGTTGTCTATGAAAAGTTCGTTTGATAATCTGCTTTTTTGACAATAAATTCCCATAACTTACCGTTAACTTCTTCAGCCTGACCTTTTTCGGTTTTTACGACCCGGTTCATTCCCATGTTAATGCAGCTTTCTATCAGGATGTCATCATCTGCTGATTCGGCATCGGACTGATCAGCTGTGTCTAGTGGTGGTACCACCGCAGAAGCGATAGGTTCTTCAACAGATGAATGTTTAACTTGGTGATCGTCGTCGTCACAGCTAGGGTACTTCATTAGCTGGAAGTCTTTGGATATGGCATCAGTTGAAATCTTTGGTTCGTCGTCGAAGCTGAGATTGCTCAAGCTTGTCGCGTATGAAAAAGCCGCTGGCGTATTCTCAATGTTGAACATGTTTGTGCTGTCTTCTGCCGCTTCAGCTCCAATAACCTCACGTGTTGCTGGAAGAGGTGGAGTTCTGCTTGCTGGAAGATGCTTCTGAAGATTTCTTGCGTTAAGACGAGAGGGTGACTGTGGAACACTTTGCGTTGGCGAGTCTGGAAGTTCCGAAGGTGAAATAATGCCGCTGGCCAGCCGGCTAAAATCACTAACAACGGAACTCTTGTCATCAAAGTGGGAAGCATGATCAGCGCTCGACAGTGAACCCATAGAACTTGTTCTAGAAAACATCATCGGAGTCTCTTCTGCGAGACTTCCGAAAGTCACAGATTTTGGTGTCGCTGCCACTAAATCTTTGTCAGAATTGAAATCCCTCCTAATCATGAGTGGTGGTGGATTTTTGGTCGCTGACTTGCTCGTTCCTGGTCTGTTGCCTTTGTACTCATGAGTCGCATTCTCTTCAAGATCACTCAGCGAATCGTTCCGACTGAAGTTTCCGGGCGTTCCCTCAACACAATAGTTGATGGTCTTCTCGGGGCTTTGCAAACCTGATGCGCTAGCAGAAAACTTTTCTTTAACTTTTTTGTCTTCGTTAGGCTTAGCGCTTTCTTTAAGCTTTTCTTTTCGCAAGTCTGTCATAGAAGCCGCACCGGAAAGAACGGTGTGTGGTGTCCCTTCTGTGTTGTAAGACTTCATGGTGTCGTCAGAATTGACCGGGATAGTCGGCTTTACGGCTTCATCTTCCGAGTCTGACTGGTTTTCAGCATACCGAAGTGAATAGTTGGTGATTTGATCGAGATTTGTCTCTTGATATTCGGTTCTTTCACCTTCTTGGTCATCGTCAAATTTACTGAAGTTAGTTGGAGCCTCTTCATCTTCGTCTTCGATGTCTTGAACTTTTAGATCATTAGACTGATTAGCGTTTTCTTTAGAGCTCCCTGCAAAATCTTTTGTCTTGTCGTCTTTTGACGACGGTGATGTATCGTCTATTTTGTAGTGTTCATTCGACAAGTTCAGCTCGTGTTCGAGCGCGCGCTGCTTACGAACATTAAGCGTGGGGAGTTCTTTGAGATCCATCATTTTAGCGACCGAGTCCAAATTATCCATTCGCGCCACGTTTGATTTGCATGCCAGAAGGTGACGTAACGCAATCGTGCTGCCAGTTGAGATCATCTTGTGTTTTGAGTAGATCAATGATCGAAGCATCGGTATGGCTCCATTTTCACGCAAAAATGTCTGATCTTGGACGCAGTGTGCAGACAAATTTCCAAGAGTGCCACACGCATTCGATACCACCGTCAAACTCGGTGACTTTAATTGTTGTAGTAGGATACTGAGACATAGCTTTCTTCTCAAAATCACCCGACACTCTTCATGCAACGCAATGTGAGTTGACACATTGCGTAAAATGCCACCGGCGTTCTCGATTACAGAAGTTGTTTTGCTTGCAGCTTCGTAGGACAGCATGTCGATCAAAAACTCAATGGCACCATTAATCCCACAAAATTCAGCCTTGTTTTTGGCACAATGATTCGACAAGTTCCACAGAGCCGACAAAATGGCTTTTAAGGTGTTCTCCAGCTGGCACTTCATAGCAGCTAAAGTGAGTGTTTTCATGGTTCCAATGTCGTTCAGAACTTCCTTCATGTAAGCGTCAGCGCGCCATGAAAGATTCCTGATCACCGATGCTGTGACTTGAACCAATTCATCGCTGTTGGAGTTGATTTGTTCGACAAGTGCTTTCATGAATCCTTTGTTGGAGCAAAGCAACGCTTTGTTATTGCCATCGCCAAAAGTCAGATTCGTTAATGTCATCCCTGCATATCTTCGCATCGTCACACAATTTGCGTCCGACGAGACGCTGCCATGAACTGCATGATCAAGTTGAATGAGTGTAGAGATCGTTTGAAGAGCGCCCAACTGGCACATTGCATAGCGATGTTCTTCATCGAAACTTATTTTCATCAGTGTTCCGATCGCTTGAATTGGGTAACGGTCGACATTGTCTCTCAACTCGTTCTGTATAATAGAACGTAGAGCGTCACAATAGTCGAACAGCTGTTCAATCAGCTTCAGAACACGAGCCTCTCGTCGGCCCGCCTTATCATCTGGGTGACAATGAATGATGTTGTGCAACGTTTGCAGGCATTGCTTCTGTCGAACTTCGTCGATGGGGTCAGAGTGGATGATCTGAACGAGCAGAGAAATGCAGCCGGACAATCTCAATTGCGCACACATCTCGCGGTTTTTCGAGAACTGGAGAAACTTGGATGTGATATCGGACGAATTAATTGAACCACCTAACATGGACAAAATCGAACCAACATTCGGCATGTTTGCCATTTTCGAGCTGGAATTCAATTGATCTATTGTTGTCGCTGATGTGGACGGCCGTTCAATTATCTTTTTCTTGGAATCGCCTAATTGATGTGCATTGTTGTTGCTGGGTCTTGCTGTTCCATCACGAACATTGAATTTTGCACCTTTCGGGTCATTGACGGCAATTGTGTTAATCGTTGGAGGTGACTGATGCTCGTAATCGTAGTCGAGGAAGTGTTTTTTGTGAGTGGCTCCAGAAATTTCCAGCAATAAATCGTCGTCTGAGTTGGAACTGGACTTAGAATTCAAGCTTGCTTCCATTTTCAGAGCTTAAGCAATTCGCGATTGGCAGAAATGAGAATTGTGTAGGTTTTCTGTGGGGACCAAATGCGGCTTAGTAAGGTTTAATTGAAAAATATGGAAATTTTCTCTCGCAAGGACAAAAATGGAGTTTTGAAAAGGACCAACTTGCGAAAATTTTCAGCACAAATCACTCACCGATTCGATTAGTCTTCAGGCTGAATCTATTTTTAGATTGAACATTCTTTATGCTTTGACACTCAAACAAGCCAAATTAAAGCTTTTTCAGAACTCCTACAAACAAACCAGCGAATGTCGTGAGATTGGAACTCTTTCGCGTCGATCAAAATTTTGTTGCGTCTTTAAAGAAGCGATTTTTTTGCATCAATTTCAATACATACCTCACTTTGAAATTGAGTTGAAATTTTCTTGTTTTGCGAAATGATAGTGGAGAATATTTATTCGTCTGCCGGTGTCAACCAGACCCCGACAGCGCTGGACTGGGGTCATTCCCAGATCTGTTACGGAGCATCGAACGCAGTTGCCGTTGTAGACTTGTCGGTGAGTTTCAATGTTTTTGTTTATTTCGCAATTCCTGACGAATTCCTTTTAGACTGGTGATTCGAGTAAACTGATAAGAACTCTGGCTGGGCATAAACAACGCATCAACACTGTGAAATGGATCAGCCGTGACAACTCAACAGAATACGAGCTTATTTCCGGCAGCGATGACTCAACCTGTATTTATTGGAATCTCAAAGAAAATAAGAGCAAAGTTCTGAAGTCGCACAAAAGCGGCGTCACCTCGGTTGATGCAATCTACAAAGATGGAGAAATCACAGTTGCAACGTCATCAGCTGACTCCTCTGTCAGACTTTGGCGTTTCAACCCTGACGATAGCCAACAAGAGATCAATTCGTTCCAGGTCTTTGATCTCGCACGCAATGGCATCTGCCTTAACGTAAAGCTCTCCGCAATGGAAGGTGTTGGAATTCTATTAGCATTCGTAACCGACGACGATAAGATTCATTTGTTTGGTGAGAACTTTCCGAAATGCTTTGAACGAGTTGAAACTCTGATAGGACATGAAGACTGGGTTCGGGGCCTGGATTTTGCAACAGACGACAATAGAGATGTCTTACTTGCGTCATCTTCACAGGATACCTTCATTCGTATTTGGAGAATTTCTCCCAAACCTGAAGCAAACGTGGTTCATGACGAAAACTTGCTGCAGGTTGAAGAACGTTCTTTCACCTTCGCTGGCAAAAAGTTCCTGATGTCTCTCGAATCTGTATTACAAGGACACGAGAACTGGGTTTACAGTGTCAGCTGGAGCAGGCACGCCGACACAGGTTCTCTGCAGCTACTGTCAAGCTCGATGGACAAAACTATGATCATCTGGACAATTGACAAGGAGCAAGGATTGTGGACTGAGAAAATCCGTGTTGGAGACGTAGGCGGCAACAGTCTTGGTTTCTATGGTGCAAAGTTCCACTCAAGCGGAAAATCAATTGTTGGACACGGATTCCAAGGGAGTCTTCATTTGTGGCACCAAAACGCGACTGACGAACGACTCTGGGAATTTAAAGTGATAAACGGAGGCCACTTCAAAGAAGTCAAAGATATTGCTTGGGAGCCGAAGGGAAAGTTTTTGTTTTCAACTTCTGTCGATCAAACTACAAGAATCCATGCAGCTTGGAACCGCGAAGGAAAGCCAACTACTTATCACGAGATAGCAAGACCGCAAGTTCACGGTTACGACATGCAATGTTTAGCAGTTATATCTCGCTACAGATTTGCAAGTGCCGCAGAAGAAAAAATCGTGCGAACGTTCCAAGCGCCAGGAAATTTCGTAGAAAATTTTATAACACTTGTGGGAATTGAAAACGACAAGGAAGGCGATGAGATTCTGCAGTCACATCAGAAAGGTGCGTCGGTGCCTTCCCTCGGCCTTTCCAACAAAGCAGTGTACGAAGAAGAAATCACCAATAAAGTCGTCGATGAGAAAAAGTTTAAAGACGAATACCCCGAGAACTATTTTGTGCCGCTTAGCATGACTTCACCACCAACCGAAGAATATCTCACTCAAAACACACTGTGGCCTGAACTTCAGAAGCTCTACGCCCATGGTTATGAGCTTTATTCGCTGGCAGCAACAAAAGATGGAATGATTCTGGCATCAGCATGCAAAGCAACGACTGCCGAGCATGCCGAAATCATTTTGTGGGACACGAAATCATGGAAAATCGTCCAACGACTGCATTCGCACAATCTTACGGTGACTCAAATGAAATTCACATCAGATGGCAAACGTCTGTTGTCAGTTTCGAGAGATCGACGATGGACTTTGTTTGAAAACGGGTCTTCTGAAATAAATTTCAAGGTTGCAGCCTCATCAAGCAGAAACAATGGAATCCATGAGAGAATAATATGGACTTGTTGTTGGTCGCACGATGACAAATTCTTCGCTACTGGTTCTCGCGATGGAAAAGTTGCGGTTTGGACGAAGGCTGAAGTTATAGATGATGATTCATCGCTGGGAGAATATCGAGCTACTGCATGTTCCTTGAACCTGCAACAGTCCGTGACCGCCTTAGCATTTGCACACAGTCAAATCGACGGCAGCTATCTCCTAGCTACCGGCCTCGAAAACGGCAAAATTCACTTGCACAAATTCAACGGCGAATCATTTGAATTGCTTCGAACATTAGACCACTCAGAAGCACATCATTTGACAGTCAACAAGCTTGAATTCCAGCCAAATCATCCAAAAGTCATTCGTCTGGCCAGTTGCAGCGCAGATCAATTCGTAAAAATCCATGAAATAAGGTTCTGAACGTTCTCAATTTTTAATCGAATTAATGTTGAAGCCGACGCTGTGGCAGCGCAAACATTGTAAATACATTGATTTCTTCCATAAATAATAAAGGGCACCACTAAAAACAATAAGAAACTTTTAGCTATCGGTTACAGTAAATCATTGCAAGTAAACCGGAAATGATGATTCCCTTCTGGCCTCACGTATTTCGCAAATTGACTCTTCTCTTGCCTTGCTCGACAGGAGATCGAAGAGATTCTCCTGGTACAGCTCCATGAAGATATAAATAAAATTCTGATATTTGATGAATGGAAAGCAGCTTTTATTTGTTTGAAGCCGTTTTACAAATAAAAGTTAAAAATAAATGTCCATTCGAAATAAAGTAAGATATGATTGGACGAATACGGAATTAATGTTTTAAGTAGGCGCCGTATTTCTTGCAACCGCACTGCTTGGTGGCACAACTTCCTTTGCAACTGCACTTGGTGTTTCTTAGTTCTATTGCTTGTGTTCTATTGCTTGTGCGTTTCTTAGTTCGATGTCTCGGTGGAGTCGGGACCCACGTATAATCGTTGGTGCTTAAATCGTCTGCTGAATCTGTCATATTGGATATATCAATTTGCGTGATGTCATTTCTTATTATCTTCTGTCTCTTTCGGCATTCCTCATTTTTCTTCTCGTCTTCTGTGTGTGCCATCTCCTCCAGCAACACTTTGTTGCGTTCTTGGAGCTTCTTTTTATCGTCGGTCAACTGGCAGACTTGCTTGCACTTAGAGACAAAGACGGAAGCCGCAGTGTTCTCCTCCTTTTCTTTACATTTTACAGCTCCATCGACAGCGTTGTTGAGATGACACATAAATGAAAGCTTCGGGTCAAAGTCCGCTTCCAACTCATTCTTCAAGCGCTGGAATTTTTCGCGTTCGCTGCGGAATTCTTAGCGTTCGGTGCGCAATTCTTCTTTCAACTGCTCGATCTCGTTGGTCTGGTAGGCTAATGATGAAGCCGACATTGCTATCTTGATGGATTTGCGAAATTGAAAAGTTTTTCATCAAAATTTGCGCAAGTCTCTCGGCTTACCTGATAACGCGATGGTTTTCAATTCTAACTGGTCGATGACTAAAAGTTGTTATAGTGGGTCAGTTTGATGGTGAATACAGTTATTAAAAGACGATAATTAGGACAAATTGTAAAAGTTTATGAGTGTCGACTTAAAAAAGTTGCAGTTGAATTTAAATGTGCGTTGGATAAGATGCGCTTTGATGCGAAATTTTTTTGCGCTGGTGTGACGCGAACGAACATGGACAATTTTAAAGTAAATATTTCCCATCCAGTGATGTTTCAGCTTGTGAATGAAAACCATTCTCTAACCGTATCACCGATCATTTTCAGTTCGCTGCCAAGATGGGCTACAACCGA